>JAODUO010001841.1:27500-50000 GCA_025642075.2 Ridgeia piscesae
TGGTGAGTGGGTGTTATACCACAATCCATTACTATAGACCTACAAGATAAACGTGGATTGTGGGATGTTATATATTTACATACAACTGTGGTGTGGGACTCTGGTGGTAGGATTCAAGGTCACTTCAAGCGTCCCATAATTGACCATCCCACAGTGTATATATACATTAAGATATTTAAACACTTTTTTAAATAAAGTAATCTATTGTTCAGTGTGTAAATTGTGATGTTCATCTGTTTGTTCCATAATTCTAATACATAGAGTGTTGTCACTTTAACATAATATATTTGTTTATTATTACTATGCACAACCAGTATATTATGCATATGCATGTTGATACTGTGAACCTTTCACTAACTGGACCATCCTTTAGGACATCTAGAAAGCGGTAGAATTTGGCGTGATATGCATCAACATTTGACTGCATCCGGCGGAGTGGGTTTTTGTGAGGTCTTTGAGAAATGCTTCGTATGCTTCATTTTTATCTACGCACTTGAGCAGAGTGTTCGACGAATGCCCATAGAAAGTTGTTTGTATTGCATTGATATTATCAACACTAGTTTTGCGTATGAATTGTGCAGGCCCCATTCGACATAACCGCACCGTAGTGACATTACAAAGCACCATTCATGTCGAACTGACCCCACTGCACTGACATGTTACGTCTAGACGCTATAGATTTTAGATACGTTTTACGCTTCGTGTAGACGGTACACAGGTTTAACCCGCGGTAAAATAGCCCGGGCTATTTTTAACCCGGTAAAATCGTCCTCCGTGTTGACGCAGCTATTATACTTCTACTAAAACTGCAATGTGACATACAGAGATCGGTGTTAAAGTTCGGTTAAGAATAATATTTACAATATGAGGAGATAGAGCTATATAAATAATTTTGAATACTGAGTGAGTGAGTGAGTGAGTGAGTGAGTGAGTGAGTGAGTGAGTGAGTGAGTGAGTGAGTGAGTGAGTGTGAGTGAGTGAGTGAGTGAGTGAGTGAGTGAGTGAGTGAGTGAGTGAGTGAGTGAGTGAGTGAGTGAGTGAGTGAGTGAGTGAGTGGAGTGGTGAGTGAGTGAGTGGTGAGTGGTGAGTGGAGTGAGTGAGTGAGTGGTGATGTGAGTGAGTGAGTGAGTGAGTGAGTGAGTGAGTGAGTGTGAGTGAGTGAGTGAGTGAGTGAGTGAGTGAGTGAGTGAGTGAGTGAGTGTGAGTGAGTGAGTGAGTGAGTGAGTGAGTGAGTGAGTGAGTGAGTGAGTGAGTGAGTGAGTGAGTGAGTGAGTGAGTGAGTGGTTGAGTGAGTGAGTGAGTGAGTGAGTGAGTGAGTGAGTGAGTGAGTGAGTGAGTGAGTGAGTGAGTGGGTGTTATACCTCAATCCATTACTATAGACCTACAAGATAGACGTGGATTGTGGGATGTTATATATTTACATACAACTGTGCTGTGGGACTTTGTTGGTAGGATTCAAGGTCACTTCAAGCGTCCCATAATTGACCATCCGACAGTGTATATACATTAAGATATTTAAACACTTTTTTAAATAAAGTAATCAATTGTTCAGTGTGTAAATTGTGATGTTCATCTGTTTGTTCCATAAATCTAATACATAGTGTTGTCACTTTAACATAATATATTTGTTTATTATTACTATGCACAACCAGTATATTATGCATATGCATGTTGATACTGTGAACCTTTCACTAACTGGACCATCCTTTAGGACATCTAGAAAGCGGTAGAATTTGGCGTGATATGCATCAACATTTGACTGCATCCGGCGGAGTGGGTTTTTGTGAGGTCTTTGAGAAATGCTTCGTATTCTTCATTTTTATCTACGCACTTGAGCAGAGTGTTCCACGAATGCCCATAGAAAGTTGTTTGTATTGCATTGATATTATCAACACTAGTTTTGCGTATGAATTGTGCAGGCCCCATTCGACATAACCGCACCGTAGTGACATTACAAAGCACCATTCATGTCGAACTGACCCCACTGCACTGACATGTTACGTCTAGACGCTATAGATTTTAGATACGTTTTACGCTTCGTGTAGACGGTACACAGGTTTAACCCGCGGTAAAATAGCCCGGGCTATTTTTAACCCGGTAAAATCGTCCTCCGTGTTGACGCAGCTATATACTTTTACTAAAACTGCAATGTGACATACAGAGATCGGTGTTAAAGTTCGGTTAAGAATAATATTTACAATATGAGGAGATAGAGCTATAGAAATAATTTTGAATACTGAAACCAATGGAAGTCTAATTGATCGAACTTACCGAACTGATCAAACATATGATGGCAACATTCATAATCAGGTTAGGCACACATACAGACGTCACCAAAAATACCCGCAAACGGGAGAGGGTCTATTGAGTCCGAAGACATTTCATTTAGTTGAAGTCATGTGTTACAGTTCAGACTCTCGTAATATCTGCAAATGTCTTGATTTTCATAGTCTCTGTCCATCCTCTCGGACAAAGGTGCAACTGTTCTGCGTCCATGCGCAGTGTATTTTTATTTCTCGTTTCAGCACCAGGCGCGTCGGAAAATGTCGTTGTTGTGCGTTGATAGGTGGGCATTAATGTAAATGTCCGTTGCTCTCAACTCACGATCATTTCGGTGTTCTTGTCTGCCTAGTGGAACTGCACGGTAATTGGTCGTTTCCCGACACGGAGGTCGTGGATGGCCGCGATATCCCACGGTTCAACCGTAGCCAGCAACCTGCTGCTGACTAAGTTTACGAAGTTTGTTTTGCGGTGGTAGTCGGCGGTTCGTCTACAGCAGTCGATGTGGAGATGCACGTGCTTGGTTTCGTGGTGTGGCGGTGGAAGCGAGGCTGTGTTTGTTTTCGTCAAAGGATCGAAAATCAAGAGAGCGACGAGTCGTGTCGTGTGTGTGTGTGTGTGTGTGTGTGTGTGTGTGCGTGCGTGCGTGCGTGCAGTGCAGTGCAGTGCAGTGCAGTGCATTGCATTGCATTGCATTGCATTGCATTGCATTGCATTGCATTGCATTGCATTGCATTGCAGTGCAGTGCAGTGCAGTGCAGTGCAGTGCAGTGCAGTGCAGTGCATTGCATTGCATTGCATTGCATTGCATTGCATTGCATTGCATTGCATTGCATTGCATTGCATTGCATTGCATTGCATTGCATTGCATTGCAGTGCAGTGCAGTGCAGTGCAGTGCAGTGCAGTGCATTGCATTGCATTGCATTGCATTGCATTGCATTGCATTGCATTGCATTGCATTGCATTGCATTGCATTGCATTGCAGTGCATTGCATTGCATTGCAGTGCAGTGCAGTGCAGTGCAGTGCAGTGCAGTGCAGTGCAGTGCAGTGCAGTGCAGTGCAGTGCAGTGCAGTGCAGTGCAGTGCAGTGCAGTGCAGTGCAGTGCAGTGCAGTGCAGTGCAGTGCAGTGCAGTGCAGTGCAGTGCAGTGCAGTGCAGTGCAGTGCAGTGCAGTGCAGTGCAGTGCAGTGCAGTGCAGTGCAGTGCAGTGCAGTGCAGTGCAGTGCAGTGCAGTGCAGTGCAGTGCAGTGCATGCATGCATTGCAGTGCAGGCAGTGCAGTTAGTGCATTGCATTGCATTGCATTGCATTGCATTGCATTGCATTGCATTGCATTGCATTGCATTGCATTGCATTGCAGTGCAGTGCAGTGCAGTGCAGTGCAGTGCAGTGCAGTGCAGTGCAGTGCAGTGCAGTGCAGTGCAGTGCAGTGCAGTGCAGTGCAGTGCAGTGCAGTGCATGATTGCAGTGCAGTGCAGTGCAGTGCAGTGCAGTGCAGTGCAGTGCAGTGCAGTGCAGTGCAGTGCAGTGCAGTGCAGTGCAGTGCAGTGCAGTGCAGTGCAGCAGTGCAGTGCAGTGCAGTGCAGTGCAGTGCAGTGCAGTGCAGTGCAGTGCAGTGCAGTGCAGTGCAGTGCAGTGCAGTGCAGTGCAGTGCAGTGCAGTGCAGTGCAGTGCAGTGCAGTGCAGTGCAGTGCATAGGACTAGTAGCTAGACAATAAACTCGCGATATGAAATTCCGACCACCCATTAGAAAATCGACTAGATAAATGGCTTGGCTGAGCCCGGCCACAGCGCGCAACTTAATCTTACTTTAGTAAATATTCATCATGCCGGTGTAGCGCTTACATTTTTCCGGCGTTATAAACGATCCGATTGACGTTACTGCCAATGCGCGATAAATATAAAATCATTAATGTGCAGCGAAAGGACAATGCATTTATGATATATATATATATATATATATATATATATATATATATATATATATATATATATATATATATATATATATATATATATATATATAACCTCTCTGCAAAGTTATTTGTCGCAAATTAACACGAGGCAAACAAGTTTTGAGGCATGGTTTGATAGCAAGCGTAAATCACGTGACTATAGTGCAAAAAAATTATTTGTCGTTTCGCTGCACATTGGTGATTTTACATTTACCGCGCATGCGCAGAAACGTCAATCGGAAAAATGTAAGCGCTGCCGGGCTCTATCAGTTTGCATCCTTGTGTTGATATTAGTATGTTCTAGCCATAGAGCACATTATAAATTATGAAATTTGTTTTTCACTTTCACCTATCACTTGCTTGATGCTTATCGCCTATGAAAGAAGCGGCAGATTCCTGCATTTTGTGTAACGTATTCCCATTTGAGTTATGACAAATGTCTTTGCCAAAATGTAGGATTGGGAAGTTCTACACAGCATGGGCGTCGATCGGTGGGGGACGAGGGAACACGTCCCCCACTTTTCAGCCTGGGGGGACACCATAGGAAATGTCCCCCACTTTTCCAGTCCATAAAAACAAATTTACAGGCATATAGCGAGACTGATCACTCCCCTCTCTTAAAAACCCTACATCGGTCTAGTAGTAAAATTAATATACGAGTTCAGATATAAACTTCCGAATACCCAGTGGAAAATTACTAGATAAATTACATGGTTGGCCACAACTTGATCTTAGTCCATTACATATTCATCATGCCGGGCTCTGTCAATTTGCACCATTGTGTTATTATATTAATAGGCACTAGCCATCAAGCACATTATAGATTTAAAAAAATTGTTTGCCCTGTCACCCCTTGGATTGCAGCCTGGTCGCCCTGGTGGATACTTATATCGCCTACGGCGGAACCAGCGGATTTCTGCACGTTGTGTAATTTGATCCCATTTGAGTGATGACAAATGTGTTTGCCAAATGGTGGGATTGGGAACTCCTTCACAGCCTCCCCTGTAACCTCTGCATCTTGTCACCACAGATTTATATGCACACAAGTCCGTGTTGTCACTCTGTGAATCAGGCAAGCAGTTATGGGTCCAAAGTTTACCCTCCAAATTTTCAGGGATTGGGGTGAGACATGACCCTTCTTCAAATATATGTAGCCAACATAACTACTTTAGATAGTATAACATAAGGGCCTTTGTTCATTTTAGAATGAGCACCACACCAACAATGAATTATGTTTTATATTAACTAAAATAGTTATATATATATTCCAGTGTTTATATATAATATATATATATATATATATATATATATATATATATATATATATATATAACACACACATAAATTGCCCAGTGTGAACTTGGGTGAACAAAGCGTCAAGTTTCTGTGTTGCGACACAAATATGTCGAGCGGCTTGATCCACATAGGGTATGGGGTGCATGTAAACGACGGTCACAATCAACTGTGGAAATCCGCGGGAAGATACAATGGCCGTAGTGACATAAACAACAGTTCGCTGTTCGAGATGCTGAGATGCTCATGCATAATGACAGTTTTGCATCAATGCTCTTTGATTTTTGTACACACATCCCCACTTTTCTCCTTCCCAATTGCATGTTTGTCTCTGTCACGCGGGATGGGAAACCCACACCTCTTTATTAACGTTCCACGATCACAGACAGTATTGTCAAACCAGCCATCAGAGAAAGTAATGAGGCAACCGTGTTTGTATCCATTTTAAAACATTACGTTGGCACGTAGCTCGTTCATCATCAGACATTTCACTGATCGGACATTGACCAAAATCATGAATGGTAAAGTGGACTCTTTCATTTTGCGTAATCTCTGTCGCACTCTGCCTTTCCGTCCTAGTTTTGTGGTGTTGTTTTTCTTCAAGTCAGGTGGAAAATCAATGTTAGATATAAAATCAGAGTCTTGTTGTACACGGTTGTTTAATGCCAATAAATGTGACTAACTCCGCCATGATGGGCGGGTCCTTCCTGGGCGTAGCACAAGGGGATTTAAGTCGATAGTGCAATACAAGTTCCAAGAAACAGATACTTGCTGTCATATATTGCATGGATTATTCAATCACAAAGTAAAATATACATACGGCGACCATAATATAAACAAACAACTGTTGGTCGCCATAGAGTAGCACCCATCGCGTGCTATCTCAACGATATCTGGACCAACATTATAGACTTATTATGTTTGTCAGAAAAAACATTGTCAAATGGACACCCTGACCAAACTAAAAAGTATCATTAAAATTCATTTATTTAGGTTTACTGCACTGAGTAAGTATGCTGCAAATACACTTTTGGACACTTGTTTATGAAAATGTAATTAATTTATCAACTTTTTATATATTTTAGCACAGCTTAATATATGTAGTGTAGTGCAATTATATACAGACATATATGGTATTTTGGTAAACCTATTAAGAAATAATACAAATGTTATCCCATACAAAACAGTCTCGAGGCCTCAAAACGAGCCATGGATTCCGACGAGTTTCGGCAACGAGCGAAGCAGATCGTCGACTACGTCGCTGGTTACCATGACACCATTCGACAGCGGCGCCCCGTACCGGACGTAACGCTTGGCTACCTGAAGCCCCTCGTACCTGCCGCAGCGCCAGAAGACCCAGACAAGTGGAATGACATCTTTGAGGACATCGAACGCGTCATCATGCCGGGGGTGAGTAGTTCTCACGACACAGTTCACTCGGCTTGCACCGTATGCACACACGCATGCATATACACACATGCGCGCGCACACACACACACACACACACACACACACACACACACACACACACACACACGCGCGCGCGCGCACACACACACACACACACACACACACACACACACACATCACACACGCACGCACACACACACGCACACACACATACGCACACTGTGTTTTACTATAGCTGCAGCTACATCTATTACTACGTCATAGAATATTGCTACTCATGTAGTTTCGAGCAATGAGGTACCACAATAACTAATCCGACAGAAGGCGCTCTAACGCAACTAGGGTCTTTGTGCCGTCTTTTAGTATTCTTGACGTGTGTAAAATGCGGAACGTTTTGCGGGACGTTTTACTGAACGTTTGTTTAAATCATCCTACAATCAGCTGTTGAACTCGCATGACTCCGAAGCATCAAACATAGCTAAATATGGATACTGTATGACATGTCCGTCAATCTGAAGGCGTAATATGTAGATTAATATACATTTACAGCCGATGGAATATCGACTAGTGGCCCGACGACAGGTGTGCTGGCTTGATGCTGGAACGGATGTTTAAAATCATCTACAGCTCGCCATATGCATCACACGAGACTGCTACTTCACACATAGTTAAATGTTGATATCGTATAACATTTCCGTCAATGTGAAAGCATAATGTCTACATTAATGTACATTTACAGTCGATGGAACGTCGCGGAACTAGCGATCGAATTCAGTGCCAATATTCTGAGATGGCGTTGTTTTGGGTGTTCTGTCTATTGAGCACACGTATGGCGTGCCCACACATACAAACGGTCAATAGCAATTACCCTTCATATGTATGAAAAGGTATTTCACCATATATGGAAAGGGTGACATAATAATTTTTGGTCATGGTTTGTGTTGATAAAAGCTGTGCAACGACATCAACGTGGAAACCTGGTGCCACCGTCACCACTGCTATCATCGCTATCATTGCCATCAACTCTACCATTGCCACCATCGCTACCACTGCCACCAACTCTACCAATATCATCACCGCTACCATTGTCATCACCGCTACCAATGCCATCAACTCTACCAATGCCATCACCACTACCACTGCTATCAACTAAATCTACCTATGCCATCACCGGTACCCATGCCATCAACTGTACCAATGCCATCATCGCTACCACCACCATCAACCCTACCATTGCTATCATCGCTACTACTACCATTACATGCCATCATCGCCATCAAGTGTACCAATATCATCATCGCTACCATTGCCATCACCGCTACCAATGCCATCATCGCTACAACTGCCATCAACTGTACCAATGCCATCATCGCTACCACTGTCATCAACTGTACCAATGCCATCATCGCTACAACTGCCATCAACTGTACCAATGCCATCATCGCTACCACTGTCATCAACTGTACCAATGCCATCATCGCTACCACTGTCATCAACTGTACCAATGCCATCATTGCTACCACTGCCATCAACTGTACCAATGCAATCATTGCTACCACTGCCATCTACTGTACCAATGCCATCATTGCTACCACTGCCATCAACTGTACCAATGCCATCATCGCTACCACTGCCATCAACTGTACCAATGCAATCATCGCTACCACTGCCATCAACTGTACCAATGCCATCATCGCTACCACTGTCATCAACTGTACCAATGCCATCATCGCTACCACTGTCATCAACTGTACCAATGCCATCATCGCTACAACTGCCATCAACTGTACCAATGCAATCATCGATCCCACTGCCATCAACTGTACCAATGCCATCATCGCTACCACTGCCATCAACTGTACCAATGCCATCATTGCTACTACTGCCATCAACTGTACCAATGCCATCATTGCTACCACTGCCATCAACTGTACCAATGCCATCATTGCTACCACTGCCATCAACTGTACCAATGCCATCATTGCTACCACTGCCATCAACTGTACCAATGCCATCATCGCTACCACTGCCATCAACTGTACCAATGCAATCATCGCTACCACTGCCATCAACTGTACCAATGCCATCATCGCTACCACTGTCATCAACTGTACCAATGCCATCATCGCTACCACTGTCATCAACTGTACCAATGCCATCATCGCTACAACTGCCATCAACTGTACCAATGCAATCATCGATCCCACTGCCATCAACTGTACCAATGCCATCATCGCTACCACTGCCATCAACTGTACCAATGCCATCATTGCTACCACTGCCATCAACTGTACCAATGCCATCATTGCTACCACTGCCATCAACTGTACCAATGCCATCATTGCTACCACTGCCATCAACTGTACCATTGCCATCATCGCTACCACTGTCATCAACTGTACCATTGCCATCATCGCTACCACTGCCATCAACTGTACCAATGCCATCATCGCTACCAATGCCATCATCGCTACAACTGTCATCAACTGTACCAATGCCATCATCGCTACCACTGCCATCAACTGTACCAATGCCATCATCGCTACCACTGCCATCAACTGTACCAATGCCATCATTGCTACCATTGCCATCATCGCTACCACTGTCATCAACTGTACCAATGCCACCATCGCTACAACTGCCATCAACTGTACCAATGCAATCATTGCTACCAATGCCATCACCTCTACCAATGCCATCAACTCTAATATTGCCATCATCGCTACCACTTTCAAAGTCGCCACCACGTTGCTTCCATTGCAACCATCACCATGGGCTGCCACAACCGCCACAACAAAATGCCAGTACCAACTGTGTTAGTATCGCGATCGTACACCATTGTGTCTATTTTAAACAAAATTAATATGTTCAATAATGTAAGGTAACTTACTGCAGAAATACATAATATATAATATAATATGCAATGTACATCGTTGTTACATTGCATGTAATCGCTTAACATTCGCAATATATCATATGCTATTTATGCACCAAATATTTTAATTAGAGAATCAATTTCCGACGGCTAAAGGAAAGTGTAAGGAGATTAAGCTATAGCGTAGAGTGAGTAGCGGGCTGGTGTTATGTGTTACAGCTAACCCACTGGCAAAGTCCGTATTTCCACGGCTACTATCCAGTTGGCCAATCCTTCGCGGAGACATGTGGTGATCTACTCTGTAACGGCCTTGGCTCCTTTGGATTTTCTTGGGTGAGTCTTTGAACAGTTTGTATTGAACTGGGGTGTGTCGCACACAATGGCAAGGTGAAACGTAAGCCGTTTTCCTCTTATGCGAAAACTATTATAAATGGACATTATATATATATATATATATATATATATATATATATATATATATATATATAATATAATATATATATATAATATATATATATAATATATAATATATATATATATATTATATTCATACATAATATATATATATATATATATATATATATATATATATATATATATATATATTATACATTATACATGTCGTAGATTCTGAAATAGTGTACATCCAGTTACATCTACAGTGTGTATGTTTAATTCCATCACGAGAAGATGTATCACGAATTTCTGATAACAATCGGCAATAATGACATGTCTGCGAATCTGTCTGTGGCTTTGCCACGACGGTACATAGGGGCCTAAGTCACGTCAAATAAAGGAGCGAATTTGTGCCAGTGCATCACGGGGGTAATAATACATTATACTACTCACATTTTATATGTGCCACCATCGACTGTTATCTAGCGTCTATCATCAAACAGTGTATTATTCCGAAAATAGTCACGGTTATTGATATAGCCCGTTCGTTACCTATGATGTACACAAAATATAAGTAAATGAGCACGTTGTGGTATTACATCAGTGTATGTGTATGCGTGTGTGTACGTGCGCGTACGTACTTGCGTGCGTGCGTGCGTGCGTGCGTGCGTGCGTATGTGTATGAGTGCATGTGTGTATGTGCGCGCGCGTGTTCTTATGTGTTCATTAACGAGTGAGTTCATGTTTGACACAGATAACTTGTCCCGCAGCGACGGAGCTCGAGATCGTCGTGATGGACTGGCTGGCGAAGATGTTGACGCTTCCGTCGGAATTCCTCTCCGGAGGTAAAGGAGGAGGCATTCTCCAGGTAAACATTGCTCCACTTTGGCACATATGAAATGCATTCTCCAGGTAAACATTGCTCCATTTTGGCACAAATGAAATGCATTCTCCAGGTAAACATTGCTCCACTTTGGCACATATGAAATGCATTCTCCAGGTAAACATTGCTCCATTTTGGCACAAATGAAATGCATTCTCCAGGTAAACATTGCTCCATTTTGGCACAAATGAAATGCATTCTCCAGGTAAACATTGCTCCATTTTGGCACATATGAAATACATTCTCCAGGTAAACATTGCTCCACTTTGGCACATATGAAATGCATTCTCCAGGTAAACATTGCTCCATTTTGGCACAAATGAAATGCATTCTCCAGGTAAACATTGCTCCATTTTGGCACATATGAAATGCATTCTCCAGGTAAACATTGCTCGATTTTGGCACAAATGAAATGCATTCTCCAGGTAAACATTGCTCCATTTTGGCACAAATGAAATGCATTCTCCAGGTAAACATGGCTCCATTTTGGCACATATGAAATGCATTCTCCAGGTAAACATTGCTCCATTTTGGCACATATGAAATGCATTCTTTAGGTAAACATTGCTCCATTTTGGCACAAATGAAATGCATTCTCCAGGTAAACATTGCTCCATTTTGGCACAAATGAAATGCATTCTCCAGGTAAACATTGCTCCATTTTGGCACATATGAAATACATTCTTTAGGTAAACATTGCTCCATTTTGGCACATATGAAATACATTCTTTAGGTAAACATTGCTCCATTTTGGCACATATGAAATACATTCTTTAGGTAAACATTGCTCCATTTTGGCACATATGAAATGCATTCTTTAGGTAAACATTGCTCCATTTTTGCACATATGAAATACATTCTTTAGGTAAACATTGCTCCATTTTGGCACATATGAAATGCATTCTCCAGGTAAACATTGCTCCATTTTGGCACATATGAAATGCATTCTCCAGGTAAACATTGCTCCATTTTGGCACATATGAAATGCATTCTCCAGGTAAACATTGCTCCATTTTGGCACATATGAAATACATTCTTTAGGTAAACATTGCTCCATTTTGGCACATATGAAATACATTCTTTAGGTAAACATTGCTCCATTTTGGCACATATGAAATGCATTCTTTAGGTAAACATTGCTCCATTTTGGCACATATGAAATACATTCTTTAGGTAAACATTGCTCCATTTTGGCACATATGAAATGCATTCTCCAGGTAAACATTGCTCCATTTTGGCACATATGAAATGCATTCTCCAGGTAAACATTGCTCCATTTTGGCACATATGAAATGCATTCTTCAGGTAAACATTGCTCCATTTTGGCACATATGAAATGCATTCTCCAGGTAAACATTGCTCCATTTTGGCACATATGAAATGCATTCTCCAGGTAAACATTGCTCGATTTTGGCACATATGAAATGCATTCTCCAGGTAAACATTGCTCCATTTTGGCACATATGAAATACATTCTTTAGGTAAACATTGCTCCATTTTGGCACATATGAAATGCATTCTCCAGGTAAACATTGCTCCATTTTGGCACGTATGAAATGTTAGCAGCGATTTGCACAAGATAATGTCAATTGGCCGTGGGAATGTTATTGTGTTATGTTAGAGATAGTGAGTGGGCAGTGTACGGTGCACCACTCTTGACCAAGAGATTCGAGGGTGGAAGAAAGCAGGATGTATGGCGGGTAAATACTTCCTTATGGCTGATGGCGTTTTATCCGTAAACAACTATAGCTTGGAAATTCATTAAGGTGGCTATTTGTCTCGTTCTCGATGCGAAGTAGCGGAAATCAAAATATGAAAACATATTTTAAAAGGCTTCAGTTACATATATTTTGTAGCCTGATATTAATTGACTCAAAATGTGTTTTAAAAATAAGGGAAACTTGGGACATGATATATTTTACAAAAAAAAGTATTCGTTTAAATGTTGTAAATGTAGCGCCACCGTTACATTAGGCAAAGTAATAAATTGAAGAGTCACTTTAGTGTGTGTAAATGCCTAAAGCTTGCAGCCTCTATAACTTTGTGACAACAAAACACGTTTGTTCACAGAGCACCGCCAGTGAATCGACATTGGTGACAATGTTGACGGCCCGCAATGTAATGCTGACTCGGATGAGTGCCACACACGGTCCAGTCGGTAGAGATGTCAAAGAAGGCATTGACGGCGACGTCTTCTCCAGATTGGTCGCATATTCCTCCGACCAGGTGATTTTTTGCCTTTTCTTTTTAGGTATAAATGTAGAAGCATCTCACTTACCAGTATATATCTTTAACTTACGATAATGCGTAGCGTTGCTAACAATCGCTTAACAGTCGTCTTACGTCTAATCTTGACTGACGGTCATGTGAGAAATCTCAAACATGTATAAACCTTTACTTTCATGTATGGATCGTAAATGAAACACAACGGTTTGGCGCACGAGATACAAGACGCCTAGGAGAACAAACACGCATACACAAATGTATACAAACACATACACATACACACATACACGTATATATACATACATACATACATACATCATCATACATGCATGCATGCATGCATGCATGCATGCATGCATGCATGCATACATACATACATAGATACATACATACATACATACATACATACATACATACATACATACATACATACATACATACATACATACATACATACATACATACATACATACATACATACATACATACATACATACATACATACATACATACATACATACATACATACATACATACATACATACATACATACATACATACATACATACATACATACATACATACATACATACATACATACATACATACATACATACATACATACATACATACATACATACATACATACATACATACATACATACATACATAGACATGCAACTTTTCCACCTGTCGTCTATACACTGTCCAGGCCTCGGCTCCGTATAGGAGAGAGGAAGCACGAGTGCACGGTATATCTTGCCTTTAACCCGCATGGACACATGGCGGTTGTTCCAGAGTCTCTGGCGTAGTCGGCCGAAAGATGCACTAGCATTGGCTATCCTCCTCTGTATGTCATCGTCAATACATCCATTACTTGATATAGTGCTTCCGAGGTAGGTTAATTCCAGAATTGAGTTCAGCTTGTTTCCATTTACCATGATATCCTCTTCTCGGGTTCTTGTAGAATTGGGTTGGTACAGCACCTCAGTCTTCTTGATGTTAATCTTCAGACCGAACTTCTTTGACGCATCGGAGAAAGCATCCACTATTTTCTGCATCTCTTCAGCAGAGTGGGCAACCAGTGCACTGTCATCTGCGAATAGCAGCTCTCTCATCAGTATCCGAGTAGTCTTGGTCTTCGATCTGAAATGTGCGACATTGAATAGGTCAGCGCTCTGTCTGGATTGTATGTAGACGCCATCCCCCATGTCTCGGAAAGCTTCGTCGAGCATTGCTGATAGGAAGATGGAGAAGAGCGTGGGGACCAGTACACAACCTTGCTTGACCCCATTTGTAAAACTGAACGATTCCGAGACTTCCCCTCCAACACTAACATTCGCCATCATTCCAGTACGTAGAGCGCCGATCGTAGTTGTGAACATCTCTGGTCATCCACACTTCCTCAGTAGCTGCCATAGCCCGGTTCTCCCAACTGTATCGAACGCCTTACTGAAGTCAACAAATACCATGTACAGTGGTCGGTGCTGCTCAGTGCACATTTCTTGTACATGTCGGAGACAAAATAACATATCCACGGTGCTCCGGTTACCTCTGAAGCCACATTGTGTCTCCGGAACTACCTCTGGTGTTATGTGGGTAGATAGTCTGTTGAAGAGGATCCTGGCGAAGATCTTGCCTGCTATGGAAAGAAGAGAGATTCCTCTATTGTTCCCACAGTCTGTTCGATCACCTTTCTTGTAGATGGTTACAATGCTGGCATCCTTCCATGCTTATGATACAGAACCCACCTCCCAGGCATTGGTGATTAGTTGGTGCAGTTTGCTGAACAGATTGTCTTCTCCGTGCTTCCATATTTCAGCAGGAATTCCATCTCCCCCAGGTGCTTTGCCATCTTTCAGGCCGGCGATTGCTCTAGCCATCTCAGCCATGGTTGGAATTTCATCGAGGCTTGTCTTGGTAATGCGCTGCGGGATGTTGTCCAGAACTTCGTGATCTATGTCGCCAGGGACTTCTGGAAGTGTTCATTCCATCTTGCCACAACTCTCTTGCTATCAGAGTAGGTCTCCATTCCATCTGTTGATTTCAGGTGAACAGGTCCCTTCTTCCTGGGTCCCCACACTTCCTTCAGTCCATTGTAGAAGCCCTTCATGTCGTTTCTGTCAGCAGCTCTCAGCAGCTCCACTGCCTTCCTTTCACACCAGTCTGACTTCAGTGCACGGGTGCGTTTTTATAGCAGTCTGCAAGCGTCTTTATATGCTGCAGTGGTGGGTCTAGTGCTCCTGGTTTGTAACACTCTCTGGTGTGCTTGGTCTCTTCTGCTCATAAGAATTTGTAGCTCCTGGTCGTTGGGGTCGAACTAGTCCTGGTGTTTTCTGTCTGGCTTGCCAAGATATGTCTTGGCTGTGTTGTATACGACCTGCTGCAGAGTTGCCCATTCCTCATCTGGTGTTGAGCTTTCCTTCTCCTCCCATTGGGCGAGAGCACTGTCCTTCTCTTGCTGCTCAAAACTCTCCCTATGGCTGATGATACTTAGTTTTGCTGTGGTGAGCTTGGTCGGCTTACTTGTCCCTTGCCTGTCGTGCTTTTGTCGTATTCTGAAAGCCACTTTTGGCCTCAGCACCTGGTGATCGATTCAGCAGTTAGCTCCACGCATGGCTCGGGTACTGTGGACTTCCATCTTATCCCGACACCTCGTGATAATGAAGTCGATCATATGCCACTGTCTGGAACATGGTGTTCGTCACTATCAGTTCGAACTCTAGCACGGAGCCAGTAGAAGCTGGAGTGGCATTTCCCAATCCCATGTTTGCCCATGACCAAGGGCCACTTGTCATTATCTCTTCCTATCCTCGCATTGAAGTCTCCTATTAGCAGTAGGTTATCTGTACGAGGGATGTCACTGAGCACGTTTTCCAGCTGGTTGTAGAAAGGCTCCTTGTTTTTATCTGGGTTTGTCATTGTTGGAGCATACACGCCGATAATTGTAGCGAAGTTGTCCTTGCTCAGAGGTAGTCTCATCGCCATGGTTCTGTCACTTGCTGGACCTGGCATTTCTCTCAGCTTTGTCACCATATCCTTTTTGATACACACACATACATACATACATACATACATACATACATACATACATAAATGCATATGACCAAGCCAGGGCAAGCTCCATTGGGATAGCAGAGCATACAGACTCGGCATTCCTACTTTCGCTAAGACGTCCATGTTGAGGACATGGTCTTGCCAGTTGATGTCCTGGATTTTTCGAAGGCAGGACATATAGAACGTGTCGAGTCTACGCTCTTGGCAGGTATACTGGGTCCAAGCTTCACTGCTATAAAGCAGAGTGCTGAGCTCGCGGGCTCTATAAACGTGTTCCACACCCTCTTGGTCAGGCGAGCCATCGCTGACTGGCCTATCCTCTTGTCTAGTCATGTGTCCAGAGAAAGGTTGCTGGATATGGCACAAAGATTAACGTTTACTGTTGCTTCGATTCGTTGTTTCAGGCTCACTTGTCCATGCAAAGGGCATGCATGTTTAGCGCAATTCGATTACACGCAGTCGAATCTGACGACAAGGAACGGATGACCGGACCGGCTCTGGCCAAAGCCATTGCTATCGACGTGGAGAAAGGACTGATTCCATTTTACGTGAGATTGTGTAATTGTTGCACGCACAAGGGAAATATATAGTGCATTGTTGGCAAGCTTTCTTGATTGTGTGTGGTTTGTGATTGAGTGACAACGCCACCCGATCGAACACCATAGTGTCCTTAATATGAGTCGATTGTTAATTAAAATCTTGCTAGTTGTGTTTGAAAGGCGCGTGGCTTTTAGTGTCGCTTTTTTGTAACACGATAGTTCCGTGAATGCCACCTCGCCGAGATTTGAAGAGATAAGCATAAGCTAGTGTCGGGGGAATTAAATAGTACTGATCAAGGTTGTAATGGCCCTTTGTAATGCCCCTCTAATAACATGAACTGTTACGAACATAACGACGACTTGTGAGTGTGTGTGTGTGTGTGTGTGTGTGTGTGTGTGTGTGTGTGTGTGTTGTATGTATGTGTGTGTATGTATGTATGTATATATGCATGTATGCATGTATATATGTGTATGTATCTATGAATGTATGTATGTATGAATGTATGTATGTATATATCTATATGTGTGTATGTATGTATGTATGTATGTATGTATGTATATATGTGTGTATGTATGTATGTATGTATGTATGTATGTATGTATGTATGTATGTATGTGTGTATGTATGTGTGTATGTATGTATGTATGTGTGTATCCATATTGCTCTGGTCTGTGTACAGTGTATGGCTACACTGGGAACGACAGCAAGTTGCGCCTTTGACGACTTGAAAGAGATTGGACCTGTTTGTAAGTACTCATGCTGACCGTGTGGTAGAATAGCAGTCTAATTTATTACATCATTAGATATATGTCATATTTGCAGGGGACGGCATAACGTGTAATTCACACGTTATTATTATTGTAGCTGTGTAGCCTACGGCTCTATGCGATACACGGTATGCCACACATTTTTGTCGGGTGCATTTTTTACACAGGAAATGTATGGTTATGTATCAAAACCGCCATATCGTAGTTTGGTTTGACACGCCATTGATCAACTTGTACTATTTGTTTCAAGGCGAGCGCTTTTCGGACTGAAGGGACCTCGAAGATGTCTCGAATGTCTCCGTTCAATTTTGTTATATACATGTACAGTTGTATAATGCTACCAATACAGTATGTGATATTAATGTAATTTATTTATGATTATGAATTAATTATTATCTAGTATGGCACACCAGCTCATGAGTTTATAAAACATATATAATAAGTATATATGCTGCTCTAGTTTGGCAGCTGTGGTTGATAGGCTGCCTTGCCACCTTCAACAGAAGTAGGGTACTCGTCAGTTGGCCAGGTTACAACAAAAAATGCGACGAGCAGATGTAGATGTGTTTGGTGATGTTGTCGATTCCAAACAATTTCCGTTTACAAGGCATGAAAGTAACACCTTTGATGTGTTCCCGGCAGCCATAACGGGAATCGCTACGGCACACCCTGTAATAACAGTGTTTTGTTGTCACCATCGTGTTTCATGACTCTCAGATGGCCGCCGCGCAGGCGCACTCGCACAGTATATATTTAGTCCTACGGCACAAATGCGACAAGCGCTATTCCAATGTAAAGTAAGTTGTTGAGGTAACATAAACCGAATGAAATACAGATGTTGATGATAACAAAACTGAGTTAAACCCCATATGATCTATTGGCTACGCATATTTATGTATTGTGATATTATCTTATGTTAACTGCTAATTATATATTATTAATCAAGTTACACTTCCCAGGCAAGAAGGCTGGCATATGGCTCCATATTGATGCCGCCTACGCTGGATCCTCGTTCATATGTCCTGAGTTCCGACCACTTCTTGACGGAGTTGAGGTGAGTTCATTCTCGAGGTGGCCGTATGGTATCCACATTGCAATCATCCATCCTTCTCTCCAACGCAGCTTCACTAATATAACTGCTTTCTTGATATTGTGTATTACTAGAACAAAATTCACCATAGAAGGAACGTCTGTGTCTGGCACGGTCCTAGATTTGGCACGAGACTAATCTCGGCTTGTTGCACCGCCAATTTCCTATGCCACCAGTCACCAATGTCATATTTGTACTTGTGTGTTTTTAGGTTGCCGATTCATTTAATTTCAACCCACATAAATGGTTACTCACAAGTTTTGACTGTTCAGCCTTGTGGTACGTTTTTGTGTATTTAATGTAGCTGACGTTCTTATATGACTGAAACTTATATGACTGAAACTTGTAACTTTTTGTTTAGTTTTGTTTAGTATTTTAACATTATATGCAGACATCTCTACGTCTAGAACAAAACATATGTATGCATGTATGTATGTATGTATTAAAACTTCAATCTAACTTGCATATGTGTATGGGTGCATGTATGTATAACTGCATATATGTATGTATGTATGTATGTATGTTATGTATATATATATATATATATATATATATATATATATATATATATATATATGAGAGTAGATCCAAAAACAGTTTACAAGACCTCCTGGAGTATACTATTACAAATTATTATAAATTACAACAAATGCAATACACACCGCAAAGGTGCAGCATAACTGACATAAATTTGTCAACTAAGAGTAATACATTTTATGCAATCAAATCTCACTAACCTAGTCTCAGTTTTGATGACGTTATGCACCATGTGTCATATATATATATATATATATATATATATATATATATATATATATATATATATATATATATATAGTATATATATATATTGAAAATAATCTAGTTTGTACGTAATTGTTATAGGTATCGGGACTCGAGTAAGACGATTGAAGCATTCAGCGTGAAGGAGGTTATGTTCAGTTACGAACACGAGGACACTACCATCGATTTCAGTGTAAGTGGACAATGTGACCGACTTCGATTGAACTACACGAGTAATTCGAGTAACCCGAGTACAAATAGAACATCCACGGTCACTTGCTCACGTTACCCTTCTTGACATAGATAAATAAACAAGGTCAATCTTCAAGGGATTCGCTGTTTGTAGAGGATTCACTCGATTAACTACGTCATTAGCAGTGACAGCCATTGGGAACGTAGGCCCCGAGCGCACAATATATTAATTACATTTTACACGACGTAATCACTTAAATATGGATTAAAGTCACCACATTCTATAAATTATACTTTAAGACCAAGAAGATGAACATCACAATTTAGACACTGAACAATTGATTACTTTATTTAATTTATTTACATAAGGGGTTTATCTCCGTAATCACGATCATCGCTGTTCAGTTGGATTACTCTTGTGGCACTGCGTGCGCAGCGTAAACCGGATAACCCGAGTAGGCCAATCGAAGTTCTATCTG
The DNA here is from genome assembly GCA_025642075.2 of Ridgeia piscesae. Classification (NCBI taxonomy): domain Eukaryota; kingdom Metazoa; phylum Annelida; class Polychaeta; order Sabellida; family Siboglinidae; genus Ridgeia; species Ridgeia piscesae. Next base: position 47,729 of record JAODUO010001841.1, read on the forward strand.
CGAGTGCGTGTGAAATATGTGCGTGGTGGGACAACAATTTGTCTATCGTTTACTATTTAAATAACCCATTGCATTGATTAGACAAAAACAATGATGACCTTACAAGTCTTCTTGTGTCTTGCCTGTTGTTGCAGTTTTTAAGCTTTAGACCAGCACCGCGGACCGAACATGCTGTAGATTCTCCATTGTCGCCCACCGCAAACCTGCCGATTTTATGGAACAAGTTGAAATCAGTTTCAAAAATGTGTCTAATAATCAGTTGGTTTTATTTATTAAATATATAAAAAATTACATTTTAATGTACACGTAAATAAATTTTATCAATCGTGTGAACGGTTTTTGTTTACACAATTTGGCTGCGGCGGCCTCTCTAAAAACGTACAGAATAAAAGTATCTTTTATATCTAGTCCAAGTACAATTGTTTACTTCTTGCATGTACTTCAAATATATGTTTTGAAAAGTACTTTTACTTGTTTACCTTTTTTCTTAGTTACTTGTACTTTTACTTAAATACAAGATAAAGGTACTTGTATCGGTCCTGACTGAAGCATATAACACGTCGTTGCTTTTTCAGCACAGGGAGATTCCGTTCGGCCATCGGTTCCGCGCCCTCAAGTTGTGGTTCGTTCTGAGGCTGTACGGAGTGAACGGTCTGCAGGCCTACGTCAGAAAGGTGAAACTTCATTAACTAAGATGTCTCAGTTGTTATAGTCATGAACATCGTGAGTCTCGTCATCGTGTTATCTGAACAGAAGCCGTGCGTGTGTGGGTCTTTCAATATTATTTACTATGATTCGTCTGATTTTAATTTCTATTGAAATCGGTTATTCTTTATAAGATAAATACCCAAATGTAATTTCTCCTTTTGAGGTCACATTTTGTTTATGAGATATTACACTCTTACTGTATGTGTCTGTGTTGCTTTTGTGTCGTATGACCGTCACACATAACGCCTCTTTGGTTACATTGATCTGACGTGTAATATCGGTTGCAGCATGTTTATCTGGCGCAAGAGTTTGAGAAGCTGGTTGCTGCCGACGACAGATTTGAAGTGACTCATCCCGTCACGCATGGATTGGTTTGCTTCCGGCTACGACAGGTAGGCCGCAATGAAACGCACGGACCTTACAGTCATAACGTTATAGTTGGCATTAAGTTGTTTTCTTCAACATTACCGCTGTGGCATTCACTACACATTAAAAGCACATCCGCAAGACTATGTTGCGATTTATCGTCAGGAACAAAACTCCATTTTAACAATACCCCTTGAGTCTTAGCTTTTGCTATAAATAAAGTAAGGGTAGCAGTAATGTTGTGTAATGTTTAATTGTTACATTTACTATGCGTAATGTATTGTTATCATGAAGACAACGTCGGCTTGTACAATGACAATCGTTATTTAATAGGTTACGACACATTAATTGTGTAGTATAATAACATTTATTTGATGTGTCTGTGTATCGCATCATCAAATCGTAAATCATGTTACTTTAATATCTATTCTAATATCAACATTATACAGCACTACTTAACCTATTCATGTAGTGTTGATCTTTAGATAGTTTCACATTTAAATGCCCTGCAATAAATTATATTCCAGTAGAAACAGCATTTATACGATCACTGGTTATTTGTCTTATTCTCTTCGAACAGTCATGTACGTTGTATTTTCCTTATCCACAGTGTTCCAACGACCTCAACGCGCTGTTTCTGGCCAAACTCACCACAGACCGCCGGGTCTATCTGACGGCAACCACCAGCAAAGACGTCTACTTTCTGCGTTTCGTTGTCTGCTGGAGGAAGACGGAGAAGTCAGACATACTGTACTCGTGGAACGTCATCCGTGAAGTCGCCACGGCACTGCTGGAAGACACGAAGAAGCAATGAGTCCCTTCGTGAACCAGAACGTGCAGCACAAGAGACACTCTCATGTTGCTATGACATTGTTAGCTAATCCAATTAACAACGACCAGCGAACCACTGAACACATACCACGTGTTATAGCTTTTGCTGTCTAATCAATGGTCCACGTCATATTTGCATATGGACATGCCGTATCTGCGTTAGAAATGATTATATAGGCCGAATGCACACATGCAGCACCATTTTATGCATAGATAGTACTAAGCAAGTTATAACTGTTTGTGCTGTTTAATATCGAGTTTTAATCCTTTAATAAAGTGTTGACACGAGCATGCCGTGTATATCAAATGTCACTTGTCGTGTATGTGAGCCACACTCATGACAACCCAATAGGGCATCGCATGCCTG
>JAODUO010001841.1:55000-59295 GCA_025642075.2 Ridgeia piscesae
AAGTAGTGTTGACCGCCGTAGACCGGCTATCGATTGATGATGGCTCGGTCATCGATGTGTTGACGATGCCCGATGCCGATGCCGATGCCGATGCCGATGCCGATGCCGATGTCCATCGATGACAGCTAATCTGTTTCTATGGTATCACGTCCACATGTGTAAAGACTAAGATATACTTGAACCAAGCTAGGACAATAGCAAAATTTATATCATCGCAGAATTTAGTACAATGCAGAATAAATAATTTAGCCTTTAGAAGAAACTTGAATAACTGAACTTGAACACGACACGTCTCATGGGTGATAATATGTCATCGGCGGAGGGACCGTGGCCTTGGATTGTCGTTGGCACTTCTTCGTAAATTCAGTAACCGCTCATAGTGACATAGACATTTATTTCCATCGATGTAAATGTAGGCTATGTCAGAGTAAGGTGACATTGATTAATACAGCTAGTAAAACTTATGATCAGTGTGTTCAGATATATGCTAAGAAACAATGAAAATGTTATGATGCTGAAAACTAGAAATTCAGTCAGTATTTATTTAAACATTAAGTTTTTACAAAGTTTTGTTAGTTGCATTTTTCTGTTAGTTTCCAATTATGAGATACACATCTGACTATATTTATCATAATTTTATCAAGTTTCTGTATGCACTTTGACACCATGGACACTTTCAAAATTAGTTTCACCTTCGAGTAGCAGTATTTATGACTGTTTAATGGCTGGTGGAATTCAATGATTGTTTGAAATCCATGGACAGTTGCTGCATGCATGTTTTAAACTAAATCTTCATTTAAACTACTCATTTTATCTGCAACAAGTTGTGTTTATTTTGATGTTTTATTAGCTTTTTAGATGTGACGTCGGTATCCACTGGTTAAAGATCTATTGTCACCTGTAAGTGATAATTGAAAAAGATAAGTTTTATTCTAGATAATTATATAGTGAAAATTCATACACTTGATTGATATTGTCTGCTGCATTCTCACAATATGGCTGTGTTTCTCAATTTCTGGTAATCTCATATGAATAACCAGAGGAAATGCCAATGCAATGAATTATTTCACATTCCTTTGTTGTTGGTTACAAAAAACAGTGATTGTGGCATCCACACGCATGTGCACACGCTGCAATTGTTGAGGAAGAAGATACGACAATGTATCTGGAGCAAAGTTCAGCAGCATTCAATGCCCTGCCTGAAGTCAGTCATCACAGCACGGCACTTTCTGGGAGCCATTCCCTAGCTCACTAAATTCTGTCATACTGGCCAGTGGAGGTGTATCAGAGTTACCTGCCCCAAGAGACAGCACTTCTATGAAGGTATGACAGCAGTCGTAACTACAAGGGGACTTTTGCGATAAGAGGACTTTTGCAATAAGTTGCATTTGAATCCTTGCTTATACAGTTCTCTTCACATTGCACCAAGCTGTATAAATTAGCACACAGTAATTGCAGTATTGCTTCATATTTCTAAGATAATACAGGTATGGCATTTGAAAGGGAACCAAAATGGAAATATTAAGTGCTATGCACGTGAAAGAGCTAATACAAAGCAACCATTCTGAACGGTAATCACATTTTTAACGTCAGTGGTTTATTAGTAAAATAATTCCAAAGTGGATAATTTTACTGAAATCATCGGCTTCATAGAGGCGTCCATGATGCGCCTCTTCCTGTTGTCTGACCGTGGTCTGACCACTCAGCACGCAGAACCGGCCTTAAAGTCACGTGTCCGATTGCGTGCGTCAATGCAATCGCCGTTGTAACAAATGTGAAGATGGTTGAAGAAGGACATCCTTCGAAGAACGTTGCTTCGAATAGATGTTTCTCACCGTATATACTGGGTCAAGACCCCAGAAACGTGGGGGAGTTTTAAGATGGAGCTTGCAAACGATATTAGCGGATTTTTTCAAACGATAGTCGTCGAAACGGGTTACCGGTCGAACCCTTCCTCGCCGTAGCCAAGTCAAAAAGCGCGCAAGAAGGTTAGTAAATATTATTAAGTCTTCTGTATCTAAATTATTTGAATCTTGTCCATTAGACACATTGCGATGTCTGTCGAGATGACTTAGTACATACTGATTTTGTTCTAAACGTCCACCACATTAACGTTCTAGAAGGTATGTACAGGGATCATGGAGCCGCTAACTGGGTCCAAGCGAGTTAGGCCGTCCGATATTGTTATTCATTATTATTTGTTTTATTTTATCCTACTTTGAATGGTATATATCACGTTTGCATGAACAGAGGCTTTACAATTAGGTAAAGCTACATGTCAAAAACACAAAAACAGCTGAATGCAAGCCAGACATAGACGTCATAGACATAGTCAATCCGCATGAACGATAATATAGGCACTTTGATATCACTCGCTAAAAAATTTTAAAAGTCCCTTTCGAGTTTCGTACCCGCATGCAGTTCCTATTTTCAGGTTACCGCTCTGAAAGTCCCAACATGACTGCTATATTTTTCAGAAAAATATTATTCAAACAAAAAAAAATAGCATTGCAATGTTGTTTTCAATCATTCATGTTATTTGTTCAGTGAGAGAACAAATTACAAATTTGTGTGCTTATCAGTTCAGATACTCATACAACATTGATACTAGGACATGTTACAGGCCCGTAAATGATGAATAATTAGCTATGATGAGACATAACTTATGTACTGTAAAAATCACTTTGAAATTTTTTTTGCCTTTTTGGGATTTCTTGAAATTTGGGGCACACTGAGCAAACGAAGAAATATTAACAGACTTAATATAAGTGGAAAGTGGACTTTGATATCCCACAAGATCCTTATCCCAATACAACACTGATCCGGGGGAAAAAACCGGGAAAAAATTTGGGAACCCGTTTCTTCTCCCCAAAAATGAGTGGAATTCTCTACCCCCAACCATTGTGTCGTGAAATCATAAGTAATTCCAAAAAAAATTTTCCCAAAGGTTTGAAGAATCAGATGATACCTCCCTTAGCGTGATTTAATATGACATTTTCCAGTTAACAATAAACCAGAGATGGGTGGGCTAAAATGTTTAGTACGATCGATTACTTTGAAATGCATGAGTATGAGTACTCAGAAAACAAATGCCATACGAGTACGATTACTTTACAATATACTCGAGTACATACGATTACTTTACAATGTAATCAGATTACTTTATGAATTTTGAATATCCTGTTTCTAACATAAAGGCGATTTCATGGAATCCCAGGTGTCATTCTTGTTCTGTTGTTGTGTCAAACTAACTGATTACTGCTATCCACTATCCAGGTGTTATTATTATTAATAATTAGAGCTTTCTCAGGTATTGGATGAATCATTTAACGCTGGATTAATAATTTAATTTATGGTTTTTGAATCAAATACAAAATAGGCATTTACAAATTTCAAATACACATCATCAAATACATTACAATAACAACACTTCAAAAAAAGGGGGGGATATTCAAAAAGTATCCCAAATTAAAAAAGATAATCAAGGGTCCCGACATGGGGTCAAATACATTTTTTTTAAAAAATTTAAATACTGTTTTAATATTTTTATTTGATTTTGGAATTAAAAAAAATTTTTTATTTAAATACCCCAAAATATTTTACTTTTTCAAATATTTTTTTAAATAAGTCAGTATCAACATTTCTTTTTCATTTCCTGTAATGCCTGCCAAACTGATTACCTTAATGCACTGCAACTTTACCCAACATTGCTAATTACTGATGGGCACTTAACAGCAGGTTTTCCCCCCTGGCCCCAGTGACCACAACTTGTGATTTTCAAGCCAGAGGATGGATTAATACCTAACAGTGACCATAGGTCAATATCCCCTTTTGTTCTTTAGTCAGGTTCAATTTTGGGACCAGTTTTTTCTGGTTTCCTGGCTGACTTTTAAATTGAGCCTTCCTCACAAAATTAGCAATGATTAGCAGTGTCTCTTCTGAGTGCAACATAGGCATTATATTATTATGGACCTCCTGGCTTAACATAAAACAATATATTTTGGCCTTTACGTCTTTCAGTCAGATGTCATTTGGTTACAATAACAATTCCCTAACTGGCTGCCTGTATCATATACAAAACACTAATTATGCCTATAAACTAATGTCTCAATATTTTTTGTTTTTTTTTTTACATAGTAAACAAAATGAAAAGTATTTGAAAATATATGAAAAAATATTTGAGATACTTTTCAATGTATTGTATTTAAATACAAAATATTTGTAATCCTCAAAATATTTGTTTTAAAAAAAAAATTTCTGTATTTGACCCCATTCTGGATGGGAAAAAACAGAAT
>JAODUO010001842.1:0-5000 GCA_025642075.2 Ridgeia piscesae
TATATATATATATATATATATATATATATATATATATATATATAAATTATATATGCACGTTCTAGCTACGATAACACGTTGTGGTAGGGATAATACCTAGTTTTACCTGGAGCACTACGATAGACAGATAATACATATCCTGTGACAAAGACATAACGCGTATCCTGGAGCACTACGGTAGAGAGATAACACGTATCCTGGAGCACTACGGTAGAGAGATAACACGTGCCCTGGAGCACTACGGTAGAGAGATAACACGTACCCTGGGGCATAGCATTAGAGAGATAACACGTGCCCTGGAGCACTACGGTAGAGAGATAACACGTGCCCTGGAACACTATGGTAGAGAGATAACACATACCCTGGAACACTACGGTAGAGAGATAACACATACCCTGGAGCACTACGGTAGAGAGATAACACGTACCCTGGAACACTACGGTAGAGAGATAACACGTGCCCTGGAGCACTACGGTAGAGAGATAACACGTGCCCTGGAGCACTACGGTAGAGAGATAACACGTACCCTGGAACACTACGGTAGAGAGATAACACGTACCCTGGGGCATTGCGTTAGAGAGATAACACGTGCCCTGGAGCACTACGGTAGAGAGATAACACGTGCCCTGGAACACTACGGTAGAGAGATAACACGTACCCTGGAACACTACGGTAGAGAGATAACACATACCCTGGAGCACTATGGTAGAGAGATAACACGTACCCTGGAACACTACGGTAGAGAGATAACACATACCCTGGAGCACTACGGTATAGAGATAACACGTACCCTGGAGCACTACGGTAGAGAGATAACACGTACCCTGGAACACTACGGTAGAGAGATAACACATACCCTGGAACACTACGGTAGAGAGATAACACATACCCTGGAGCACTACGGTAGAGAGATAACACGTACCCTGGAACACTACGGTAGAGAGATAACACGTGCCCTGGAGCACTACGGTAGAGAGATAACACGTGCCCTGGAGCACTACGGTAGAGAGATAACACGTACCCTGGAACACTACGGTAGAGAGATAACACGTACCCTGGGGCATTGCGTTAGAGAGATAACACGTGCCCTGGAGCACTACGGTAGAGAGATAACACGTGCCCTGGAACACTACGGTAGAGAGATAACACATACCCTGGAGCACTACGGTAGAGAGATAACACGTACCCTGGAACACTACGGTAGAGAGATAACACATACCCTGGAGCACTACGGTATAGAGATAACACGTACCCTGGAACACTACGGTAGAGAGATAACACATACCCTGGAGCACTACGGTAGAGAGATAACACGTACCCTGGAACACTACGGTAGAGAAGATAACACTACCCTGGAGCACTACGGTAAGAGATAACACGTACCCTGGAGCACTCGGTAGAGAGATAACACGTACCCTGGAACACTACGGTAGAGAGATAACACTACCCTGGAACACTACGGTAGAGAGATAACACATCCCTGGAGCACTACGGTAGAGAGATAACACGTACCCTGGAACACTACGGTAGAGAGATAACACGTGCCCTGGAGCACTACGGTAGAGAGATAACACGTCCCTGGAGCACTACGGTAGAAATAACACGTACCCTGGACACTACGGTAGAAGATAACACGTACCCTGGGGCATTTCGTTTGAAATAACACGTCCCTGGAGCACTCGGTAGAAATAACACGTGCCCTGGAACACTCGGTGAGAGATAACACGTACCCTGGAACACTGGTAGAAATAACACATACCCTGGAGCACTCGGTAGAAATAACACGTACCCTGGAACACTCGGTAGAAATAACACGTACCCTGGAGCACTCGGTAGAAATAACACGTACCCTGGAGCACTACGGTAGAAATAACACGTACCCTGGACACTCGGTAGAAATAACACGTCCCTGGAACACTCGGTAGAAATAACACATACCCTGGAGCACTGCGGTAGAAGATAACACGTACCCTGGAGCACTCGGTAGAAATAACACGTACCCTGGAGCACTCGGTAGAAATAACACGTGCCTGGAACACTCGGTAGAAATAACACATACCCTGGAGCACTCGGTAGAAATAACACGTCCCTGGAACACTCGGTAGAAATAACACTACCCTGGAGCACTGCGGTAGATAATAACACGTACCCTGGAGCACTGCGGTAGATAATAACACGTACCCTGGAGCACTGCGGTAGATAATAACACGTACCCTGGAGCCTGCGGTAGATAATAACACGTACCATGGAGCACTGGGTAGAAATAACACGTACCCTGGAGCACTGGGTAGATAATAACACGTACCCTGGAGTACTGCGGTAGATAATAACACGTACCCTGGAGCACTGCGGTAGATAATAACACGTACCCTGGAGCACTGCGGTAGATAATAACACGTACCCTGGAGCACTGCGGTAGATAATAACACGTACCCTGGAGCACTGCGGTAGTCCGGCGAAGAAGAGGGCGATACAGAGGAGAAGGGTGAAGACCATCTTCCTGCGCGGTTTCCTCAGCCACCTGAACTCGTCCACCACGGCACTTATTACAGTCTCCATCATGGCGAACTGGAGAACAATCAAATAAAGTCTATTTCAGGGTTGTCTCAAGTAAAATACTAACCTGTAGTGTTTCATATTAGTTCATTCCACCGTACCTCCCCTCATTAATTAATTGGTGAAAAAGTGAAACAGACTACCTCCTTTTAATGATGACATTGATACACTTATGTGCCACTTTACGGGTTGTCACCTTGTCGATTTTGTCTGCCTTTAAGTCTGGAATATTTTCCAAAAAAACTGCCCGAGAAGCACTATAACATTCGTCTTATTTTATAATTCCGGTCCAAGTTCAATTGTTGTGGCGTTTTGGCTAGCTATCGCCAGTTGTGTTCAATACGCTACTAAGTCTGTGTCACATTGACGTCACACTGACGTCACTCACCTGACTGTCGAGTCCGAGGGTAAAGAGCATGAGGAAGAAGAGGATGGACCAGACGGGAGGCGCCGGCATCATGGCGATGCCCTCGGGGTAGGCGATGAAGGCCAGGCCCGGACCTGGCAACCGAACAGTTTTGTTCAATATCGCTTAGAAAGAAATTATGTTATAGTTTCATGTTGGTGTCACCTGAAAGGCTGTGTTTGCTCGCACTCGATCCTACGTACATACAACATAGACACTTATTATTCATAACATGTAAAACAGGTAAGTTCTTATATAGCGCAGTATCTAATCCTTAGGATTGCTCAAAGCGCTTTACATTTTACTTCCCTGGCAGACCTGTTCAATCAGACACCATCTCGACTTCTCTTGGAAGCATATAGCCATATGCTGCAATGACGCGCGAAGGTTGCTTGTACGCATATCCAACTTGCCCAACTGTTTAACACCGCAGCACAGGTTTGGGCCCCCCGGAAAACCCCCCCGTCCCGGTCAAAAGTCAGGTTTTTAGGCGGAAAGGGGGGGGGAACCCCCCCCCCCCCCCCCCCCCCCCCCCCCCCGGGGGGAAAAGCGAATCGACATTTGTACACAGAGCGCAGTGGCTCACGGGTAGAGCTTCGGACTCTCGACTGTGATGATCCGGGTTCGAATCCTGTGCTGCGGTGTTAAACAGTTGGGCAAGTTGGATATGCGTACAAGCAACCTTCGCGCGTCATTGCAGCATATGGCTATATGCTTCCAAGAGAAGTCGAGATGGTGTCTGATTGAACAGGTCTGCCAGGGAAGTAAAATGTAAAGCGCTTTGAGCAATCCTAAGGATTAGATACTGCGCTATATAAGAACTTACCTGTTTTACATGTTATGAATAATAAGTGTCTATGTTGTATGTACGTAGGATCGAGTGCGAGCAAACACAGCCTTTCAGGTGACACCAACATGAAACTATAACATAATTTCTTTCTAAGCGATATTGAACAAAACTGTTCGGTTGCCAGGTCCGGGCCTGGCCTTCATCGCCTACCCCGAGGGCATCGCCATGATGCCGGCGCCTCCCGTCTGGTCCATCCTCTTCTTCCTCATGCTCTTTACCCTCGGACTCGACAGTCAGGTGAGTGACGTCAGTGTGACGTCAATGTGACACAGACTTAGTAGCGTATTGAACACAACTGGCGATAGCTAGCCAAAACGCCACAACAATTGAACTTGGACCGGAATTATAAAATAAGACGAATGTTATAGTGCTTCTCGGGCAGTTTTTTTGGAAAATATTCCAGACTTAAAGGCAGACAAAATCGACAAGGTGACAACCCGTAAAGTGGCACATAAGTGTATCAATGTCATCATTAAAAGGAGGTAGTCTGTTTCACTTTTTCACCAATTAATTAATGAGGGGAGGTACGGTGGAATGAACTAATATGAAACACTACAGGTTAGTATTTTACTTGAGACAACCCTGAAATAGACTTTATTTGATTGTTCTCCAGTTCGCCATGATGGAGACTGTAATAAGTGCCGTGGTGGACGAGTTCAGGTGGCTGAGGAAACCGCGCAGGAAGATGGTCTTCACCCTTCTCCTCTGTATCGCCCTCTTCTTCGCCGGACTACCGCAGTGCTCCAGGGTACGTGTTATTATCTACCGCAGTGCTCCAGGTTACGTGTTATTATCTACCGCAGTGCTCCAGGGTACGTGCTATTATCTACCGCAGTGCTCCATGGTACGTGTTATTATCTACCGCAGTACTCCAGGGTACGTGTTATTATCTACCGCAGTGCTCCATGGTACGTGTTATTATCTACCGCAGTGCTCCAGGGTACGTGTTATTATCTACCGCAGTGCTCCATGGTACGTGTTATTATCTACCGCAGTGCTCCATGGTACGTGTTATTATCTACCGCAGTGCTCCAGGGTACGTGTTATTATCTACCGCAGTGCTCCATGGTACGTGTTATTATCTACCGCAGTGCTCCAGGGTACGTGTTATTATCTACCGCAGTGCTCCATGGTACGTGTTATTATCTACCGCAGTGCTCCATGGTACGTGTTATTATCTACCGCAGT
>JAODUO010001842.1:12500-20000 GCA_025642075.2 Ridgeia piscesae
CATTTAGTACTGACTCACCACCGTGACAAACATGCTGTGGGACGATCCAAAGTAGTTACTATGGTCACTATGTATTAGTACACTTTTCACTCGCTACGTGGTGCCACTGTAGTGCATTTCCTAGGGATATGTGATGACGACCGAACCACGTGACACTGCAAGCAGCAGCGGCTTCTTAACCTTTTTAGCGATTTTGATTTCTCTTGCTCCTCATCCGCCTCGGCCTCTTCTTCTTCGTCGTCGTCATCATCATCATCATCATCATCATCATCATCATCATCATCATCATCATCATCATCATCATCATCATCATCATCATCATCATCATCATCATCATCATCATCATCATCATCATCATCATCATCATCATCATCATCATCATCACTACTACCGCCACAGCAAGTGTTTATTGTATAAACGAATGTCTCACATCTTGACTGCATACGTGATATACCTGGTCGCCTCTTATACCATATGCAATTGTGATATTGATAATGATAATAATTGTAAGCTAACACGCTGTACCCATTCAAAGTTACTGCGTAAAAACATAGCAATCGTTCACATGTTAAACACAACAGCAGTTTTATTATACAGTTATGGCTTAAATGGAGTTATAGCTTTACCCTCGGTGAGTAGGCCTCTATACTTGAAAGAGATCTATGATTATTCCGAATCCAAATAATATATTTATACATCGTGTATCGGATAAAGATTTTTTTCTTATGATGCATTCAATACAGGGAAATTAGGGAAAACGGAACAACAAAAATAGAAATATTGAGAACAAAGAACAACGGAATAGGAACTGCGTGAAACGTTGTATACCAGTGTATTTTATAGAGGAATTTGCTATATTTGTTTATGACGAGGGACAACAATCGGTCCAACTTATCAAAATATTACTACGTTGTACTAAGACGCTGTAAAAATGTCTTCTTTAATGTTTTATTAACGTTTATTATATCTATACAATGCAGCAGTATGGTCTATTACTTGCTTTTATATTGTATACATATAAATACAATACATTTAAGTCGAGCGTTCGTGTTATTTGTACAGTAACACTTGGCTTACTGGTCAACTTCATCATTCGTGCAGTACAATAACACCCCGCTAACCGAACACGTGTCAGTAACGACAACCTGTCTACAACGGACACATGTGCTGATCAGTGATAAAGTTCTTTCTTCGGACATAATTTCATTGCTAATTTACTTCGCTTGTCTCACTGCATCGTTCACATGCTAATGACACTAGTGGTTTGCCGCAACACATAAACACATACACACAAACACACACATACACACACACACACACACACACACACACACACACACACACATATATATATATATATATATATACACGCACGCACGCACGCACGCACGCACGCACGCAGGCACGCACACACACACACACGCACGCACACACTCACACTCACACACACGCACACGCACACGCACACGCACACGCACGCACACACACACACGCACACACACTCACACACACACACACACGCACACGCACACGCACACACACACACACACACACACACACACACACACACACAGCACACGCACACACACACACACAGCACGCACACGCACGCACACACTCACACACACACACACACGCACACACACGCACGCACACACTCACACACACACTCACACACACACACTCACACACACCGCCGTCGCCGTCGCCGTCGCCGTCGCCGTCGCCGTCGCCGTCGCCGTCGCCGTCGCCGTCGCCGTCGCCGTCGCCGTCGCCGTCGCCGTCGCCGTCGCCGTCGCCGTCGCCGTCGCCGTCGCCGTCGCCGTCGCCGTCGCCGTCGCCGTCGCCGTCGCCGTCGCCGTCGCCGTCGCCGTCGCCGTCGCCGTCGCCGTCGCCGTCGCCATCGCTCTCGCTCTGTGATTGCTTATTGCATTAGGAACACAAAACGGAACAAAACACTTTGACAAATATGTTTGTCTTGTGAAGGCTAGGCACAAAAACCGACTGGTTAAGAATTTGTTTTGTTCTATGGGCTCACATGTAACATAACATAGCTTAGAACAATTTGCAAAGCTATTCTCACCCAACGTCGCAACAACAAATCAAATAGCTTTACTCAGTTGGCGCAGCGCCATCTTATATCACCGTGACCGTGGTACAACTTCATCGGACAAAGTACAAACGACTAGACGCATATCCATCTTTGAGTGTGAACATGTCAGAGAGAGGCAATCGTGCGTGACGGTTCTATAGAAAACAAGGTGACGCAAGTAATTTATCATTCACTGTTTTATCTCTCGTATGAAAAGGAGAGTTTGCGTAACTAGTAGACCTACTAAGATTAATACCTGCGAGAAGAATGTCTCAGTGTAAACAGTGCAAACAAGTGACTTGTTGTTGTCGGATCTGCTATAACCACATTTCGACATACGATTACTGAAATGAATCAAGAAAAAGGAAACACGTAAAGATGTTTTTGTTGCGCCATATACGTGCAACAACAATAAAGTAGCCAGTGTTTCTATTAATTTTAATTAATGTCAACATTGGCGAATATGAAAATGTCTGCCGCTTCCACTATTAGGCCTTCGAAAATGGCTTCGAAACTTTGATATTAACTGAAGCTAGGTCCTATTAGAAGTCATTAATTGTCATTTGACAAGTATTTATCCAATTTATTATTTATTCCTGTACACCACTTTGGGGAAAGTGGCATTGGCGAGTGTTGGTGTAACAAACTTGAAACAGTATCATTTCTATAAATAGGACAGTCATCGTATATTGATTTTTGTCGTTAAAATATAAAGTTAAAGTTAATCGGTAATTCAAAAAAAAAATACGTTAAAACAAATTCGTTTGTGGTTGCTACGACCGTTTTTCAGACGATGAAAGGCGTGCTGTCTCCAAACAAGGAATGGGGTCCCGCCGTCGAGAAGTATCGCACTGGTCTTAACGCCTCGCCAGACACTGTCAACAGGGTCCCAATTAACCGAGAACTCTGGGCCCATAGCGGCCACAATATCGACAATATGGCGTCTCGACAAGTTACGCAGCCGAGCGACAGTCGGTTAAGCTAGACTACCGGTGGCGCCGCTATACGGAGTAGCTAGCAGTGACACTATATGTCGTATCTCAGTTTCTAACTTCTAAGCCACGATGTCAGTTTTCGTTGTTATTCCTACAATTTCGGAGTCGAGGATTTCAACTGTACTAATTTCGGTTACGTGCGTGACCTCCATTTTGAAACAAAAGATGGCAGCCATTGATATGTCAGTGTCACACCATCACCGTCATATAGGCACGTAGAACTTTAACGCAACCTTAATCAAGTGAAAATCGGACGTTCAAAATGGAGCTCATTCAAAAAATACTTCCCTTTGATGAATTCAGGAAGACTTAATATGTGTCATAGAAGCAGAATACCGTCCTGAGTACAAAACAGTTGACATACCTTACATTGCCATTTATTCGAGGTCGCCAATCAGCTCCTGCGGCTGGAATTTAGGCACATTTAATAATTACATTGATACACTGGGCCTACTTCGCTCAGTGACAACACTATCGAGTTACGTGTATTCACAGGGATATTTTGAGGTTTTTATTCTTCATTGACGACGGAAACGTGAGCCTCTTTATGCTTGCTGATTGGTAAAGACGACCTCTTGTGCATATATACATAAGGGAGTGTGTTCACGTTTCCTTACTTAAATCCCGTGGTATCCGTGGAGACGCAAACCACATATACAACGGTGACACATATACAACGGTGACACATATACAACGGTGACACATATACAACGGTGACACATACAACGGTGACACACATACAACGGTGACACAGTATGAAACTGCGCCACCATCGTAGAATTTACGCGAGGAATCCCTCAAGCGTGTAACAATTTAACTGCTTATAATTACATATTTAATTCATCTATAGAAGCTTCTCTACAATCTATGCTTGATATATATATATATATATATATATATATATATATATATATATATATGAGCATAATATATATTAGTATATATATATATATTTAAATTATATATATATATATATATATATATATATATATATATAAACATCAGTAGCGAAATAAAATGATTAATTATTAGTGTGAGTATTTTATGATTTGTATTTGAATCTACATTATATATATATATATATAATATATATATATACATATATAAATATATATATATATATTGTATATATATATATATATGTATATGTATATATATATATATATATATATGTATATATATATATTTTATATATACATATATATATATATATATATATATATATATATATATATATATATATATATATATATATATATGTATGTATATATATATATATATATATATATATATATATGTATATATATATATATATATATATATATATATATATATATATATATATATATATATATATATATATATATATATATATATATATATATATATATATATATATATGTATATATGGTGATCACATGTGGGGTGACCTGGTGGCGTAGTGACCCCCCCCACCGACATGGTGTCAATTATAAATATAGTTTATATTGGTATAGTTAGTGTTGGTGGTTGTTAATATGTCTAGGTCATGTAGGTATTGAGTAGCAACGCTTGCTGTGAAAAGGTACTGATGTACCTGTGGTGGTGTTTATATCAGGTGTAAATAAATAAAACTAAATGTCATTAAATTGGTCTCGCATCGTTGCTTTGCACAGGAGGGTGTATGTGACAGTTGGCGCATACAATGATCCTATGAGAAGTAAAAATGCGAGTGGCGACCTGGCGGATTAGGCAAATGTTTGTAATATAGCTGGTTTACTCAGGCGGAATGATTTAATTACAGTAATCTACCTTCGGGAACTACGTTTAGGCCTAATTGGCTGACATAGCTCGTGAAGGGATTTCATGCCTTGGTTTCACGAAACAGTTAACTTTATTTGACTGTATTTTGCAATGCAATTTTATAAATGTGTTGTTTGTTATTAGGGCAAAACTTATACCTGCTGTGACAATGTACTGATATACCTGTGGTTTTGTTTATATCAGGTGTAAATAAATAAAACTAAGTGTCATTAAATTAGCCTATTTCAGTCTACATTGGTCTCGCATTGTTGCTTTGCATAGGAGGGTGTATGTGAAGTGGGCATATATATATATATATATATATATATATGTATATATATATATGCATACATCTATATATATATATATATATATATATATATATATATATATATATACATATATATGCAACATATATATATATATATATATATATATATATATATATATATATATATATATATATATATATATATATATTATAATGTACTATGTACATAATAATAGAGTTAATTTGCTGCATTTCTTATATATCTCTAGGAACATTAGATCAGCCAACAATTTGTATTCAACTCCCTATTACGATTAAATCTTCTGAAACCATAGACACCTTTCGTAACAAAAACTGAAAGTATATTTGTTTGAAATTGCCTTTCTACTATACATTTTCGGCGGTTCCATGCTCTAATGACAACTTTTGCCTGTCCCCGTGTATGACTAGCCACATGGTGTTGTTTGTTAAACCTCTGAGCTTGAGCTTGAAGTTTTTAAGGATATAGGCGCTATAGAAGTTTTACAGTATATATATATATATATATATATATATATATATATATATATATATATATATATATTATATAAAAATAATATATGTATGTTTTTGTATGGTCACCAGATAGCCATTGTTTTGTTGGTCTGTTCAGTCGCTCGCGCAAAGCTTCTGGTGCAAAACTGCTGTATGTCAAGTCTTGTCTACGGCTGTTTGTAGCCGCTGTCATCATTGGTGCTTCTTCTTCTATCTCGTGAGCATCGTTGACACTCGTTGGGGTGACACGGTGGGTGCCTTCGCAACCGTGACATGGCTTATCGGGGTGTTGCGATGCGATTTGTTTAGGAACATGACATTAAGTACGTTAGCCCCGCCTCCCGCCTTCGCTGGTGTTTCGTCCGACGCTCAACTTACGCCAGTTGCGCCACCAACGGTCGAGTGTAACGTCGATCACTCGAAGCTGTTGTTTGATGTGAGCATAGCGTGCCGGACATCGCTCGGACATCGCTCGGACTTTCGGTGCGCAAGGGACGACGTGTCCAACAGAAGGAAACATGGGAAAGGGTCGGAATAGCGTGAGTTGACCACTGTGTGTAACTTACATTGTAGGTTTGCGGCAGGTGTAGGGGTGCTCCGGAATATGTGTCGCTCGCGTGCATGCGTGCGTGCATGCGTGCGTGCCACGTGTGTGCGCGCGGGGCACCCACTTATCGAATATCGAACGTCGACCCTGAACGAATTGTCGAGTCGAGAGGTTTACACGAAACACTCGGGTCGGTCGGGTCGGACGCGTGTTGTGTCTACTTGACTTTAAGCAGAGTTGACATAAATACAAATGACGTTGTAGATGTGACAAGATAGTTGTGGGTGGGGTGACGGATATAGTGGTGAACTTGTCACGGACAGTTGCCACGAGTATGTGTACAATGCTATTTTTACAGCCGAGGCGTGGACACTCTTCTGGTTACAACTTGTCAAATATCGCTGCTGCAGCAAGAACTATATAATAATTGGAAATGGAGAGCTAGTTATTAGCCCCGAATGACCAATAATATTTCATCACAAGGCAGGCATGTGTGAACAGCATTCTTACCAACTACGATGGTCTGGACATGACACGTGAAGAATTTCGAAATAGATGACTGCTTGAGATTGTATTCCACAACGCCGGTTGGCTGAATGTCCAAGAGCAAGGCTCGATCGTGTGTGTGCGTGTGTGTGTGTGTGTGTGTGTGTGTGTGTGTGTGTGTGTGTGTGTGTGTGTGTGTGTGTGTGTGTGTGTGTGTGTGTGTGTGTGTGTGTGTGTGTGTGTGTGTGTGTGTGTGTGTGTGTGTGTGTGTGTGTGTGTGTGTGTGTGTGTGTGTGTGTGTGTGTGTGTGTGTGTGTGTGTGTGTGTGTGTGTTGTGTGTGTGTGTGTGTGTTGTGTGTGTGTGTGTGTGTTGTGTGTGTGTGTGTGTGTGTGTGTGTGTGTGTGTGTGTGTGTGTGTGTGTGTGTGTGTGTGTGTGTGTGTGTGTGTGTGTGTGTGTGTGTGTGTGTGTGTGTGTGTGTATGTATGTATGTGTGTGTGTATTATTAGCAACACCGCGGACGGAATAAAACTTAATCGTGACACACGTGATGTTTCGGGGGTTTACTATGATTATAAATAGTTTACAAACAAGTCCGTCCTGGTATATTTCAGTCAACGCTTCCCACCACTGACGTTAATCTCGGCACGCAGAGAAAACTCGAGAACATGATGACGTAGGCAGTGTTTGGGAGGTCAGCGTAAGGATACGTGTGAGGGATTGGGAAATGAGTGAATGAGCGAAGAGCAGAATGGAGTGAAGGCGCGTGGTGGAAACGACAATGCAAGCGAAAA
>JAODUO010001842.1:27500-30000 GCA_025642075.2 Ridgeia piscesae
AATGCCTCAAAAGGGCGCGGAGCACACAGCTACAAAAAGGTTGCACTTTCGATAAGACCGATTATCCACTTTCGTCGACATGCCAACTTTTACGTTTTGCAATCTTATCTGAAAATACTTTCAAATAAGGCGGAACTGGGATAAGGTGACACGAATAGCAAGGTGATCGTATTAACCGGCTATTGGTTACTGTTACAATAATAGGTTGCTGTTACAACAATAATTTTGACCTTAATTGCGGGGTGGTTGCATTCCCGAGGTGGATGGGAGAAGAGGTTCTTCTGTCGTTTCTAATGGACGACGCCGTCTGTTGCTAGACGTGTCGTGCTCGATATGTCCGACTCGATCGACGACGGCGTTGGCGACATCAAGTGGCACCTGGCGCTCTGCCTCCTGCTCGCGTGGGTCGTCATCTTCTTCAGTCTCATCAAAGGCATCAAGTCCTCGGGAAAGGTAACGACACCTTCAGGTCGTGGTTGTTACAACTACGGACTCTGCAGGTGAATATAACTGCTGCTGCAGCTGTTGTCGACATTCCTCCTGTTGCTACGTGCAGCTGATGTTGTTGCTACTGTTGTTGTTGTTGTTGCTGCTATTGTTGCACTATGCTGTTGTTGCAGTACACCACATAACACGTGGCCAAAATGGCGGTTTGGATAAATTGGTACTAGCGTGGAAACAGTCGTAGTTGCAATGTGATGTAATCAACTTGAAACAACACTGTTTCTGTCAGTAGGATAGTCACAGTATGATGTTCTGTGTCGTTAGAGTAGCCAAATCAAATGTATCTTACTTCCAGGAAAGCGTAATTCGGCTGTTGCTACTGCTGCTACCTCTGTTACTGCTGCTGCTACTAATGTTGCTGCTGTTGTTGTTGTTATTGTTGTTGCTGCAGCTGGCAGCTTATCATTATAACCACGTTACCTTTATTAGAGTTAGTACAGCCAAAAGATATGCCACTACATTTGTAGATCGTGTACGTTACCGACACCTTTACAGTCTGTGTACGTTATAACCACTTTATTTGCAGGTCGTGTACGTCACTGCCACATTCCCCTACGTCGTGCTCATCATACTGTTCATTCGCAACGTGACGCTAGAGGGCGCCATTGAAGGCATCAAGTTCTACGCTGTACCAAAATGGGATCAGTTATTTAATATCAAGGTTAGTTGTGTGTACATAAGATCGATTCCGAAGTGGTTTACTCAGATTTTGATCTGAAAGAAACATATCCCGTTGGCATCGCCTTATTCCTGACGGCTGGGGGCCTTGACGATTGACCAGTCAGCGCTCAGTTTGTATTTGGCTATGGTAGACTTTGATTCGTCGATGTCTTTTCTTCCTACGCAAATATACCAATTTCAATTTTTTTTAAATGGTTAAGGGGAGCTGAAACGCTGGAACAACCATTACCATAACAGTAATGACGGGAAGCCGTACACACTTCGTCGGCGGAGCGACCACTATTTCCTATCAAAGTAAAAAATACGAAGTTACGCGTACATACAGTCACTTCGAATGACTTTGACCAGCGACATTTAGAAGTGGTTATTTTGGAGTCGATCTTTATTATTTGACCAATAAATTATTTATGCATTGTTAAAACCCGTCGCCGCTCTCACATTTATCCAGGCGTTAAATAATATATGGGTGACGTTTCTGCGCATGCTACATCTAGGGGAATACAATATTTAGCACAAATTACGACTGTCGCGATTACATTTTATCCGGGCATTATATTTTATCTGGGTTATGGTTACGTGCATTCATCATACAATGTTTGTTTTCTGTACACATAAGCAATCTATGTCGTAAACAAAGTTCCTCTCCATGCATACGTCACGTCACGCCATTCTTACGATTGCTCACAAATCTAATTATAACGCTCGTGTTTCGACAACAAACGAAATATAGTTTAAGTACAAGATATGATTGACCACCATCTGATCTACTAGTGACACATATTATGCTTTATACATAAACATCACCCGGATAAAATAAAGCGCCAGGATAAATGTAATCGCGACACCGTTCGGTGTAGACCAGTGGTAATTGAGTAAGTCGCCTATGTTTGTGTTCGCCACCGACAGGGCACGGCCCCGCCCACACGCTAGTACCATTGGTTGAGAGCGAGTGGGCGGGGAGCGAGACGACCTGTCAATCATCTGTATAGACGACAGCACCTAGAAAGGGAAGATAATGGTTATACTTGTGTGTGCGGGAATGTGAAGCGCTCTTGTATATAAAAATAATAATGATTATTATGTCCACGTGTTAATAGTAATACTATAGGAATTTATATTGCGCCCGCGTCCACGTAACATAAAATGCTCTCGCACGCTTTACATAGAACTGCATCAATTAAATAAAACTATAAAATATATATTACTAAAATAAATATTAAATAAATAATGTAGAAGAGCTGATTTTGTAATAGTCAATAAATAAACACACACAATTTACATTAATAGTACACATATAATGAATAAAATAGTGCAG
>JAODUO010001842.1:37500-47500 GCA_025642075.2 Ridgeia piscesae
CGACACCGACACCCACACCCACACCCACACCCACACCCACACCCACACCCACACCCACACAACACATTACAACACAACACCCACACCCACCCACCCACCCACACCCACCCACACCCACACCGACACCCACACCCACACCCACACCCACACCCACACCCCACCCACCCACACCCACACCCACACCCACACCCACACCCACACCCACACCCACACCCACACCCACACCCACACCCACACCAACACCCACGCGCACGCGCACGCGCACGCGCACCTACCCACCCACACACACACACCACACACCCACCCACTCATACACACGCTCACCCCCCCACACACACACCTACCCACCCCACACCCACACCCACACCCACACCCACACCCACACCCACACCCACACCCACACCCACCACACCCACACCCACACCCACACCCACCCACACCCACACCACCCACACCCCACCCACCCCCCCCCCACACCCCACACCCCACCCACCCCACCCCACACCCACACACACACACACACACATGCACACACACACACACACACACACACACGCACACACACCCACACCCACACCCACACCCACACACACACCCACACCACACACCCACACCCACACCCACCCACACCCACACCCACACCCACACCCACACCCACCCACACCACACCCACACCCACACCCACCCACACCCACACACCCACACCCACACCCACACCCACACCCACCCACCCACACCCACACCCACACCCACACCCACACCCACACCACCCACCACACACACCCACCCACCCACACCCACACCCACACCCACACCCACACACACACCCACACCACACCACACCACCACACCCACCCACGCCCACACCCACCACACACACACACCACACCGACACCCACACCGACACCCACACCACCCCACACCCACACCACCACACCCACACCCACACCCACACCCACACCCACACCCACACCCACACCACCCACACCCACACCCACCCACACCAACACCAACACCCACACCCACACACCCACACCCACCCCACACCCACACCCACACCACACCCACACCCACACCACACCCACACCCACACCCACACACACCACACCCACACCCACACCACACCCACACCCACACCCACACCACACCCACACCACCCACACCACACCACCCCACACCACCCACACCAACAACACCCACACCCACACCCACACCACACCCACACCACACCCACACCCACACCCACACCCACCACCACACCACACCCACACCCACATACACCACACCCACACCCACACCCACACCCACACCCACACCACACCACACCACCACACCCACACCCACACCACACCCACACCACACCCACACCCACACCACACCACACCCACACCACCACACCACCCACCACACCCCACACCCACACCCACACCACACCACACCACGCACGCACGCACACGCACGCACGCACACGCACGCACGCACGCCCGCACGCACACACGCACGCACGCACGCACGCACACACACACGCACACACGCCACACACACACCACGCACGCACACACCACACACCACACCACACCGCACCACACCACACCACACCACACCCACCACGCACCACACCACACCACACCACACCCACACCACACCCACCACACCACCACACCACACCCACACCCACCACACACCACCACACCACACCACACCACCCACACCTGCCCGCACCGCCTTCCGCCACGCCGCGCCTCGCCGCACCCCGCCGGGCCGCGCCGCGCCACGCCGCGCCGCCCGCGCCGCATGCCGCATGCCACGCCCGCGCCGCACCGCCACGCCCGCCGCATGCGCCACGCCGCCACGCCGCCGCGCCACGCCGCCACGCCGCACCGCCGCCCGCACCGCGCACGCGCATGCCACCGCCACCGCACCACGCCGCCGCACCACGCCGCCGCCACCGCCGGCGCGCCACGCCACGCCGCATGCGCCACGCCACGCCCACCACGCCGCCCGCGCCCGCCACGCCGCGCCACGCCACGCCGCCACGCCCGCCGCGTGCGTGCGCCACGCCGCGCCACGCCGCGCCACGCCACGCCACGCCACGCCGCGCCGCCGCCACGCCACGCCGCACCACAACCACACCACACCACGCCGCACCACCCGCACCCACGCCGCCCACGCCGCCGCACCGCGCCACACCACGCCACGCCGCACCGCCACGCCCGCCCGCACCCGCGCCGCACCCGCACCGCCCGCATAGACGCCGCTGAACGCCCCGCCGCCGCACCCGCACCCGCCGCACCCGCCACACCGCGCCCGCACCGCACCACGCCGCCGCACCCGCATGCCACGCCACACCCGCAACACGCACCGCGCACACCGCGCCGCCACGCCGCGCACGCCACGCGCCCGCCACGCGCCGCACCGCGCACGCCACCGCCGCCACGCCGACGCCAACGCCACGCCACACCGCACCCCACGCCCACGCACCCACGCACCACGCCACGCACACCACACCCGCCACCACCGCGCCACACCACCACACCACACCGCACCACACACACACACCACCACCACCGCACCACCACCACGCCCACACCCACACCCACACCCACACCCACACCCACACCCACACCCACACCCACACCCACACCCACACCCACACCGACATCGACGTTTGGAGAACTTGTTAACTCCACATTGTTTAAACTTCCAAAGCTATATGAAAGAGTATTTAGCTATATATAACATTTTGCGCAGAAATTGTGGCTTGGCGGAATAATTTCCCGACTAGATAAATGTTAGGTGTTAGAATATAGTCTCTCTTTTCTCTCTCTCTCTTCTCTCTCTCTTCTCTCTCTCTCTTCTCTCTCTCTACTCTCTCTTCTTTCTCTTCTCTCTCTTCTCTCTCTTCTCTCTCTTCTCTCTCTTCTCTCTCTTCTCTCTCTTCTCTCTCTTCTCTCTCTTCTCTCTCTCTCTCTCTCTTCTCTCTCTTCTTTCTCTACTCTCTCTTCTCTCTCTTCTCTCTCTTCTCTCTCTTCTCTCTCTTCTCTCTCTTCTCTCTCTCTTCTCTCTCTCTTCTTTCTCTTCTTTCTCTTCTCTCTCTTCTCTCTCTCCTCTCTCTCTTCTCTTTCTTCTCTCTCTTCTCTCTCTCTTCTCTCTCTTCTTTCTCTTCTCTCTCTTCTCTCTCTCTTCTCTCTCTTCTCTCTCTTCTCTCTCTTCTCTCTCTTCTCTCTCTTCTCTCTCTTCTCTCTCTTCTCTCTCTCTTCTCTCTCTTCTCTCTCTTCTCTCTCTTATCTCTGTTCTCTCTCTTTCCTCTCTCTCCTCTCTCCTCCCGTCCCCCGCCCCCCTTCCTCCCTTCTACCATACCTCTTCCTTCCCTGCCTCTTTCTCTCGCCCTCTCTTCCCACCTCTCTCCGTAACACATTATATATTTGGTACATTACACACTACGTTATTAGATTTGGTTCACTTCAGAATATAGCACTGGTCAGATACGAACTACTGGACATGATGCGTGTCGTGTCCGGGGAGACGACATATACCCATATAGCGGCAGTCTATAATCATTATTATAATTATTATACAGAACACTTAGTTAGCTGATACAATTGCGGGATGCGAGTACATCAATGTGCGGAATGGTTCAACAAATTTGGGGAGGTCGCAGAGATGAGCCAATCAGCACTCAAGTAATTGTCTCCTGTCTCCTATGGACGTTTCAGTTGTATAACGTGTTGCTTTCAGACTACAAACGATTTAGCACCGACATAGAGATGATGATTGGCTTCAAGCCCAACTACTACTGGATCATTATGTGGGTTGTCGTCACGCCTCTAACCATTCTCGTGAGTGAACTGTGCTTTTTTCTTTACTAAAGTATAAATGAGCCGATATAGTAGTATTGATTCTTTTTAATCAATGATTTGATTTTGTTGTAATGCCTATCTGATAATCTCATCTTTCACTGTCTAGTTTATTGTCCTCTAAGAACAACCAAACACTAATAAACTATCTACAGTTACGAACATATTGTTTAGAAATTAAAATTTTATTTAAAATCATCTGCTTCTCAAAATATTACCTTTTGTTTGCTTCATGAATTTTTTTGCAATAAATAAAACACGAAGACGTTTTAACAAATGAATCTCTTTACGTATGGAATCCAAGCCTTTACAAAACTCTCGCGACTTAAAACAGTACACATTGCTCTTTGTTGTCATTTATCACATGTAATCCTCCCGCATCCATTAGGTTCTACTTCTGCTTTTGGTTTATCATCACTTGACCTATTTGTCTATGACTGCCTCAACAATTGCTTTTCGTCATACATTTTGTGGTAATTCGTATTTCAGAAGGTTATCGCTAAAACAAAAACCTAAGGGAAACCTAACTGTCAATTCTACGCGGTAATGTTGGCTATATCAGATGTCATGTCGCAGTAGTAGCGTAAGTCACATATTGTACGCGGTAATGTTGGCTGTATCAGACGTCATGTCGCAGTAGTAGCGTAAGTCACATATTGTACGCGGTAATGTTGGCTGTATCAGACGTCATGTCGCAGTAGTAGCGTAAGTCACATATTGTACGCAGTAATGTTGGCTGTATCAGACGTCATGTCGCAGTAGTAGCGTAAGTCACATATTGTACGCAGTAATGTTGGCTGTATCAGACGTCATGTCGCAGTAGTAGCGTAAGTCACACATTGTACGCAGTAATGTTGGCTGTATCAGACGTCATGTCGCTGTAGTAGCGTAAGTCACATATTGTACGCAGTAATGTTGGCTGTATCAGACGTCATGTCGCAGTAGTAGCGTAAGTCACATATTGTACGCGGTAATGTTGGCTGTATCAGACGTCATGTCGCAGTAGTAGCGTAAGTCACACATTGTACGCGGTAATGTTGGCTGTATCAGATGTCATGTCGCAGTAGTAGCGTAAGTCACATATTGTACGCGGTAATGTTGGCTGTATCAGACGTCATGTCGCAGTAGTAGCGTAAGTCACACATTGTACGCAGTAATGTTGGCTGTATCAGACGTCATGTCGCTGTAGTAGCGTAAGTCACATATTGTACGCAGTAATGTTGGCTGTATCAGACGTCATGTCGCAGTAGTAGCGTAAGTCACATATTGTACGCGGTAATGTTGGCTGTATCAGACGTCATGTCGCTGTAGTAGCGTAAGTCACATATTGTACGCAGTAATGTTGGCTGTATCAGATGTCATGTCGCAGTAGTAGCGTAAGTCACATATTGTACGCGGTAATGTTGGCTGTATCAGACGTCATGTCGCTGTAGTAGCGTAAGTCACATATTGTACGCAGTAATGTTGGCTGTATCAGATGTCATGTCGCAGTAGTAGCGTAAGTCACATATTGTACGCGGTAATGTTGGCTGTATCAGACGTCATGTCGCAGTAGTAGCGTAAGTCACACATTGTACGCAGTAATGTTGGCTGTATCAGACGTCATGTCGCTGTAGTAGCGTAAGTCACATATTGTACGCAGTAATGTTGGCTGTATCAGACGTCATGTCGCAGTAGTAGCGTAAGTCACATATTGTACGCGGTAATGTTGGCTGTATCAGACGTCATGTCGCAGTAGTAGCGTAAGTCACACATTGTACGCAGTAATGTTGGCTGTATCAGATGTCATGTCGCAGTAGTAGCGTAAGTCACATATTGTACGCGGTAATGTTGGCTGTATCAGACGTCATGTCGCTGTAGTAGCGTAAGTCACATATTGTACGCAGTAATGTTGGCTGTATCAGACGTCATGTCGCAGTAGTAGCGTAAGTCACACATTGTACGCAGTAATGTTGGCTGTATCAGACGTCATGTCGCTGTAGTAGCGTAAGTCACATATTGTACGCGGTAATGTTGGCTGTATCAGACGTCATGTCGCAGTTGTAGCGTAAGTCACATATTGTACGCGGTAATGTTGGCTGTATCAGACGTCATGTCGCTGTAGTAGCGTAAGTCGCATATTGTACGCGGTAATGTTGGCTGTATCAGACGTCATGTCGCAGTAGTAGCGTAAGTCACACATTGTACGCAGTAATGTTGGCTGTATCAGATGTCATGTCGCAGTAGTAGCGTAAGTCACATATTGTACGCGGTAATGTTGGCTGTATCAGACGTCATGTCGCTGTAGTAGCGTAAGTCGCATATTGTACGCGGTAATGTTGGCTGTATCAGACGTCATGTCGCAGTAGTAGCGTAAGTCACATATTGTACGCGGTAATGTTGGCTGTATCAGACGTCATGTCGCAGTAGTAGCGTAAGTCACATATTGTACGCGGTAATGTTGGCTGTATCAGACGTCATGTCGCAGTAGTAGCGTAAGTCACATATTGTACGCAGTAATGTTGGCTGTATCAGATGTCATGTCGCTGTAGTAGCGTAAGTCACATATTGTACGCGGTAATGTT
Source organism: Ridgeia piscesae (assembly GCA_025642075.2). Lineage (NCBI taxonomy): Eukaryota > Metazoa > Annelida > Polychaeta > Sabellida > Siboglinidae > Ridgeia > Ridgeia piscesae. The sequence goes on from JAODUO010001842.1 coordinate 43,922, forward strand.
GGCTGTATCAGACGTCATGTCGCTGTAGTAGCGTAAGTCACATATTGTACGCAGTAATGTTGGCTGTATCAGATGTCATGTCGCTGTAGTAGCGTAAGTCACATATTGTACGCGGTAATGTTGGCTGTATCAGATGTCATGTCGCTGTAGTAGCGTAAGTCACACATTGTACGCAGTAATGTTGGCTGTATCAGACGTCATGTCGCTGTAGTAGCGTAAGTCACACATTGTACGCGGTAATGTTGGCTGTATCAGACGTCATGTCGCTGTAGTAGCGTAAGTCACATATTGTACGCAGTAATGTTGGCTGTATCAGATGTCATGTCGCTGTAGTAGCGTAAGTCACATATTGTACGCGGTAATGTTGGCTGTATCAGATGTCATGTCGCTGTAGTAGCGTAAGTCACACATTGTACGCAGTAATGTTGGCTGTATCAGACGTCATGTCGCAGTAGTAGCGTAAGTCACACATTGTACGCGGTAATGTTGGCTGTATCAGACGTCATGTCGCTGTAGTAGCGTAAGTCACATATTGTACGCAGTAATGTTGGCTGTATCAGACGTCATGTCGCTGTAGTAGCGTAAGTCACATATTATACGCAATAATGTTGGCTGTATCAGACGTCATGTCGCAGTAGTAGCGTAAGTCACATATTGTACGCGTTAATGTTGGCTGTATCAGACGGCATGTCGCAGTAGTAGCGTAAGTCACATATTGTACGCGGTAATGTTGGCTGTGTGTCAGACGTCATGTCGCAGTAGTAGCGTAAGTCACATATTGTACGCAGTAATGTTGGCTGTATCAGACGTCATGTCGCAGTAGTAGCGTAAGTCACATATTGTATGCGGTAATGTTGGCTGTATCAGACGTCATGTCGCAGTAGTAGCGTAAGTCACATATTGTACGCAGTAATGTTGGCTGTATCAGACGTCATGTCGCAGTAGTAGCGTAAGTCACACATTGTATGCGGTAATGTTGGCTGTATCAGACGTCATGTCGCAGTAGTAGCGTAAGTCACATATTGTACGCAGTAATGTTGGCTGTGTGTCAGACGTCATGTCGCAGTAGTAGCGTAAGTCACATATTGTACGCGGTAATGTTGGCTGTGTGTCAGACGTCATGTCGCAGTAGTAGCGTAAGTCACATATTGTACGCGGTAATGTTGGCTGTATCAGACGTCATGTCGCAGTAGTAGCGTAAGTCACATATTGTACGCGGTAATGTTGGCTGTGTGTCAGACGTCATGTCGCAGTAGTAGCGTAAGTCACATATTGTACGCGGTAATGTTGGCTGTATCAGACGTCATGTCGCTGTAGTAGCGTAAGTCACATATTGTCGCTAGAGGCGCCAATACGCTGCTAGACCCTAGTTGCGTATCAGCGCCTCTAGCGACTAACGTGGATTTGTTTGTATGTTTTGCTGAACGCTTATTTAAATCATCCTCATTTAGTCACTGACAGTGCAGGCGCGTAGCCAGCGATAGCTTGTATGTGGGCAACTGGGCATGCCGTATGTGTGGTCAATAGACAGAACAGCATGCCGTATGTGTGTTCAATAGAGAGAACAGCCAAAACAACGCCATCTTGGCACTGAATTCAAGCAAACGTCCTGCGACGTTTCATCGACTGTAAATGTACATTAATGTAGATATTATGCTTTCATATTGACGGACATGTTATACGATATCAATATTTAACTATGTGTGCAAAAGACGGCATAAAGACTCTAGTTGCGTCAAGGCGCCATCTGTCGGATTAGTTATTGTGGTACCTCATTACTTATGATTACATTTGATTATACACACAGAAACATTTTATTTTGGGTTATTTTAAAACCGGATGACAGCCGGATGCAACTAAACCGGCGTATGAAATAAGTTGAAATGGTAACTTACATTTCAGTGTCTAAGCCGCGGTATTCGTACGATTATGAAGCGTTTAAAATAACAGCGTACATTTGATATAGGACCAACCATCTTTGATATGCACGGTCTGTAGAGTGACTATTTTACCGATGTGGCATGTTTTCGTTTGCAGTTTATTCTGGGGTACTCGATCTTCAAATACTCGCCGGCCACGTACGCCGGAAAGGAATATCCCGTGTGGGCCCTAAACTTGGGCTGGGGCATGGTGGCAATTGCTCTCGTCTTTATCCCGATACTGGCGATCTTCGAGTACTGCAAAGAGAGTAACTTTTATCTGGTATGTCGGCGGTCGTATCGGTTTACACGATCGATTTGTCGGGTTTTCTATATTATAACACAGTGTTTCCTGGTCTGTCTGTATGTATGTCTGCCTGTATGTAAAAAAAGTAAAGGCAAGTTCTTATATAGCGCAGTATCCAGTCAATAGCGCTTTACACTTTACTTCCCTGACATACCTGTTCCCGCAGACACCATTTCGGCTTCTCTGGGAAGCTTCCAGCCATATGCTACAATTAATGCGCGAAGGCTGCTCGTACACATGAAAAAACATGCCCAAGGTTTTAACATCGCAGCACATGATGCGAACCCGGGTTCTTGTAGTCGAGAGTACGAGGCTCTACCCTTGAGTCAATGTGCTACTATTATGATATGCAAAGTTGTCGCGTCACTATTGAACACATTTATCGCAGTCGAGAGTTTTTAATAAATACATTCAATAGATGACGTGCTTGTGTGGTTGTTGGGCCTACTAGGGTTTACTTTTTGAAAAAATTGCTCTTTAATGTTTAATAACTTTTACAACTTGACGCTCAATGTTACATTTACAATTTGATAACGTACACACCTCCCGTCAACGATATTTTAAATTAAATAAATACTTCTGACAAATAAATGCATACATACATACATACATACATACATACATACATACATACATACATACATACATACATACATATACATACATACATACATACATACATATACATACATACATACATACATACATACATACATACATACATACATACATACATACATACATACATACATACATACATACATACATACATACATACATACATACATACATACATACATACATACATACATACATAAAATGGCATTAGAAATCTATTATTTTATTACAATTAATCCATTCTATCAATAAAACAACACATGTCACTCTTTATACTGCACAGAAGTCGCCTGACAGTCCTGACCAACGATGGTTTGCATTAGCGAGAGGGATTTACTACACTACTCTATTAAAGAAAACGTGGGCCTATTCTAATAATACCTTATTTGCGATGTTTCTGTATTGGCAAGGAAAGTGTTTAGCAAAGTGCGACGGTATTAAATCAATAAAATGAAATGTATTATTAATGAAAAACTATTTACTAGTATATGGTCTACACAATGCAGTAATAATAATATAACCTATGTGAAAATGGTTGCGTTCAATCAAATTCCATTATTGCTATTACGACCGGTTTTCAGACGATGAAACGCATTCTGTCTCCAAACAAGGAATGGGGTCCCGCCGTCGAGAAGTTTCGCACTGGTCTCTACGCCTCGCCAGAGACCTTCAACGAGGTCTCAAAGAACGGAGGTCTAGTAGTCATTAACGGCTACGACATCGACAACGCGGCGT
>JAODUO010001842.1:60000-75000 GCA_025642075.2 Ridgeia piscesae
AAAGGCGAGAAGACGTTTGGCTGGTGTTGGTGGTCGTTTTCATGGTTACATCTATCCAACTCAGTCTCTGGCTTCCGCACTGTGTCTGTGACTGTCCCAACGAATCCACTGGACCACTGTTTCAGTTCTGGTCGATTCAAAGGGTAACAAAAAGACAGCTTACTGATACTATATTTCACGGTACTGTTGCTACAAGCGTATGAGGAACAGTGTGGCATATGCTGTCGCCATTTCGTTGTAAACCAACGTAAGGCACTTGTAGCGAACCGCTTGGCTCTCTGTTATGACAGCTGAACCAGCAGACGGGACCGTGACGTATTACTTTTCTAAACTGCAGATAGAAGCTGGGTTTTGATTGGTTGCATCGAAAAAAATGGGTCCATTTATGGTGTCGGTGGTTTTGCTAGATTTTTCCACTTTAAGACCACTTTCTGATTAAAACATTGATGTGATAAATGTGATTGTAGATGCAAATGGTTAGTTTGTGTAAACTATTTTAGGGACATCGCACCAAACCGTTGCCTTTTTGCCCTTTATAAGCACTTACCCGGAGATAGCTTTTCCCCTCCGGGTAATCGCACCCAAAACGGTATTCACGGGTAGCTGGTTGGGTTGTTACCCGCTGGTTACCTTAGCTGTGCTCTCCCCACCGACAACACGGCAGAAGGTAAACATGGCGGCACTCGTGGTCATCAAAGAACAACAAAAACGAGCTTTGAGAAGGAACTGTAATTTTCGAGACATGATACACCGACTGAACAAGTGTGATGACGGAAAACTGCAGAAGAAATTAAATTTTCACCAGACAGCGAGTCTAAGAATCACAAATGACGTGGAATACAGAATTACAAATCCAAATCCTGGTGCATCAACATGCCCGGTGCTTCAAGTTCAACTTTCGCTTTTGCACCCGTATCACCTTTCATGATAGGTGTGCAGAATGTTTTGATGTCAACCGACATCCAGCTGAACGACTGATGTACAAGACGTAATATTCTTCAAAACGAGGGTACCAGCTCCTAGGTGTAATTGTGTCATTATCTTATGACTACAACATGCATATTGAAGGTTTACAGCGTGCCAATTTGTTCTTTTTTATATTATTTAGCTGGGAATAATGTTCGCATTTCGAAAATTTCGCCTGTAACATGTTCAAATAGTAAAGAAAACGTTCAGCTTGAAAACAAAATGAATTGGCAATAATGCCGAAGCGAGCAAAGTTAATCACAACACCCTTTGACGTTTAAGAGCTCTAGAGAGCATACTTCCCTTTACAAATTAGTGCTCGGCCAATTCTGTTTTTGAGACGTTATCCAATGCCGTGGTTTCCACATCTCCGCTGTAAATAAAGAATACAAATATAAACACTCGGGATAAGGCGACCACTGTCGTTTTTATTTGTAATTATCAACTATGACTAAAGTCAAGTAGGTACAAAAAACGTTCGATCCCGAAGTTTCACGTAAACACCTCGATAATACATTCAGGGACGACGATCTTTACCCGATACATGATCGAGTACCTCGCACATCCGCACGCATGCTCGATCGCATACACACTCACTCGCTCGCTCGCTCGCTCGCTCGCTCGCACGCACGCACGCCCGCACGCCCGCCCGCACGCCCGCCCGCACGCCCGCCCGCCCGCCCGCCCGCCCGCCCGCCCGCCCGCCCCCGCCCGCCCCCCGCCCGCCCGCCCCGCGTGTCGCCGTTTTGGTTGTCGCCGTTTTCGATGTGTCGCCGTTTTGGTATGTCGCCGTTTTGGTTGTCGCCGTTTTGGATGTGTCACCGTTTTGGCGTGTCGCCGTTTTGGATGTGTCGCCGTTTTGGTTGTTGCCGTTTTGGATGTGTCGCTGTTGTGGTTGTCGCCGTTATGGATGTGTCGCCGTTTTGATTGTCGCCGTTTTGGATTTGTCGCCGTTTTGACCGGTACCCATTCGGGAGCAGTCCTGTACAACTACCGCAAACCTACAATGTAAGTTACACAAAGTGGTCAACTCACGCTGTTCCGACCCTTTTCCATGTTTCCTTCTGCTGGACACGTCATCTCTTGCGCACCGAAAGATGGCCGATGTCGGAGCGATGTCCGGCACGTTACGCTCACATCAAACAACAACTTCGAGTGATCGACGCTACACTCGGCCGTTGGTGGCGCATCTGGCGTAAGTTGAGCGTCGGACGAAACATCAGCGAATGCGAGAGGCGGGGCTAACGTACGTCTACTTGACCGTTCGGTGTAGACCAGTGGTAACTGAGTAAGACTTATGTTTGTGTTCGCCACCAGCAGAGCACGGCCCCGCCCACACGCTATTACCATTGGTTGAGAGCGAGTGGGCGGGGAGCGAGACGACCTGTCAATCATCTGATTGCAACGAGAAAAGGAAGACATCGTTATACTTGTGTGCGCGGGTGTGAATGCGATGTTGTATATATAACTAATAATGATTATAATGTCCACACGTTAATCATAATAATATAGGAATTTATATAGCGCCCGCGTCCACTTAAGATAAAATGCTCTTGGGCGCTTTACAAGGAACTGCATAAATTAAATAAAACTATAACATTTATATTATTAAAAGTAAATTAATGTTAAATAAATAGTGTAGAAGAGCTGATTTAGTAATAGTAAATAAATAAACACATCATCATGCTGTCGGTCGCGATGCGACAAAGACTGCTTCCATCACTTTACTTTTGCTCTCTATTTACCTCTCTGCTGTGAGAGTGATGTCTATGAATCGGTCTTTATGTCTCTCAGCTTCAAGTTTCTCTTGATGGTTTCCTTGAACCGGAGACGAAGGCGCCCTCTCTTTCTGTGACCAGAAGACAGTTGGGAGTAGAGAAGTAGCCTGTCTGGTGACACCCTCATGAGGTGGCCAGACCACCAGAGATTCTTTCTGATCAGAAGATCTTCCATAGATGGCACCCCTGTCGGTTTGAGTAAGTCCTTGTTTGACACTTTGTCCATCCAGATTATTCTAATGATCGAACGCAGATGTCGCATCATGAAGACATGCAGCTTTTTCACCTGTCGTCTGTACACTGTCCAGGCCTCAGCTCCATACAGGAGGGTGGACAGCACGATTGCACGGTATCTTTCCTTTAACCCGCGTGGACACATGGTGACTGTTCCAGAGTCTCTGGAATATTCGGCCGAACGATGCACTAACCTTGGCCATCCTTCTCTGTATTTCGTCGTCAATGCATTCATTACTTGATATAGTGCTTCCGAGGTAGGTGAATTATAGAACAGAGTTCAGCTTGTTTCCATCAACCATGATATCCTCCTCTCGGGTTCTTGTAGAGTTGGGTTGGTACAGCACCTCGGTCTTCTTGATGTTAATCTTCAGGACAAACTTCTTTGACGCATCGGAAAAAGCATACACTATGTTTTGTATCTCTTCAGCAGAGTGGGCAACCAGTGCACTGTCATCTGCGAATAGCAGCTCTCTCATCAGTATCCGAGTTTTTGGTCTTCGCTCTGAAGTGTGTGACGTTGAATAGGTCAGCGTTTTGTCTGGACTGTAGGTAGACGCCATCTCCCATGTCTCGGAAAGCCTCGTCGAGCATTGCTGATAGGAAGATGGAGAAGAGCGTGGGGACCAGTACACAACCTTGCTTGACCCCATTTGTAACACCGAACGATTCCGAGACTTCCCCTCCCACACTAATATTGGTCACCATTCCGGTATGTAGAGCCTCGATCATAGTTGTGAACTTCTCTGGGCATTCATACTTCCTCAGTAGCTGCCATAGCCCGGTCCTCCCAACTGTATCGAACGCCTTACTGAAGTCGACAAATACCATGTACAGTGTTCCGTCCTACTCAACGCACTTTTCTTGTAGCTGTCGGAGACAAAATATCCTATCAACGGTGCTACGTTTACCTCTGAAGCCACATTGTGTCTCCGGAACTACCTCTGGTGTATGATCCTGGCCAAGATCTTGCCTGCTATGAAAAAAGAGAAAATCCTCTATAGTTCCCCAGTCTATTCGATCACCATTCTTGCAGATGGTTACAATGCTGGCATCCTTCCATGCTTGTGGTACAGAAGGCATTGGTGATTAGTTGGTGCAGTCTGCTGAACATATTGTCTCCTCCGTGCTTCAGCAGGAATTCCATCTTCCCCAGGTGCTTTGCCATCTTCCAGGCCGGCGATTGCTCTAGCCATCTCAGCCATGGTTGGAAACTCATCGAGGCTTGTCTTGGTAATGCGCTGCGGGATGTTGTCTAGAACTTCACGGTCTATGTCGCCAGGGACGTTGAGTAGCTTCTGGAGTGTTCACTTCATCTTGCCACACTTCCCTTGCTATTAGAGAAGGTCTCCATTCCATCTGCTGATTTCAGGTGAAGAGGTCCCTTCTTCTTGGGTCCCCACACTTCCTTCAGTCCACCATAGAAGCCCTTCCTGTCGTTTCTGTCAGCAGCTCTCTGCAGCTCCACCAGTCTGACGTCAGTGCACGGGTGCGTTTTTGTAGTCTGCAGGCATGTTTGTATGCTGCAATGGTGGATCTAGTGCTACTGGTTTGCAACACTCTCTGGTGGGTTCGGTCTTTTCTGCTGGTATACGATCTGCTGCAGAGCTAACCATTCCTCGTCTGGTGTTGAGCTTTCCTTCTCCTCCCATTGGGCGAGAGCAGCACTGTCCATATCCTGCTCAAAACTCTCCCTATGGCTGATGGTACTTAATTTTGCTGTGTTGAGCTTGGTCGGCTCACTTGTTCCTGGCCTGTTGAGCTTTTGTCATATTCTGAAAGCCACTTTTGACCTCAGCATCTGGTGATCGGTCCATCAGTTAGCTCCACGCATGACTCGGGTACTGTGGATGTCTATTTTATCCCGACACCTCGTGACGATGAAGTCGATCATATGCCAGTGTCTGGAACGAGGATGCACCCAAGTGGTCTTGCGTTCATCCTTCTGCTAGAACATGGTGTTCGTCACTATCAGTTCGAACTCAGAGCACATAGCCAGTAGAAGCTTGCCATTGGAGTTGCATTTCCCAATCCCATGTTTGCCCATGACCAAGGGCCACTTGTCATTGTCTCTTCCTATCCTCGCATTGAAGTCTCCTATCAGCAGTATCTTAACTGTACGTCAGAAGTCAGGCATAATACGATGTCAAGCATTATACGAATTCAGGCATAATACGATGTCAAGCATAATATGAAGTCAGGCATAACACGAAGTCAGACATAATACGATGTCAAGCATAATATGAAGTCAGGCATAACACGAAGTCAGACGTAATACGATGTCAAGCATAATACGAAGTCAGGCATAATATGAAGTCAGGCATAACACGAAGTCAAGCATAATACGAAGTCAGGCATAATACGAAGTCAGACATAATACGATGTCAAGCATAATACGAAGTCAGGCATAATACGAAGTCAGGCATAATACGAAGTCAGGCATAATACGAAGTCAGGCATAACACGAAGTCAGGCATAATACGAAGTCAGGTATAATATGAAGTCAGGCATAATACGAAGTCAGGCATAACACGAAGTCAGGCATAATACGAAGTCAGGCATAATATGAAGTCAGGCATAATACGAAGTCAGGCATAATATGAAGTCAGGCATAATACGAAGTCAGGCATAATACGAAGTCAGCCATAATATGAAGTCAGGCACAATACGAAGTCAGGCGTAATACGATGTCAAGCATAATACGAAGTCAGGCATAATACGAAGTACCAGGCATAATAAGCACTCGATAATCTTTTAGAGCTTGTGCTGCCATCAATTTAAGCCCGCCACACCTGTACACGTCTTTCATCACCTGGCATCACACCTGTAAGAAACGCCATTATTTCCTATCAGAACAAATAAATACAGGCACTAAACGATTCATTAAAATCTAATTAACGACAAACAATTAGTATGTCTACTTATACGTCCCATGAACATATTTCTAAGTGCACATGCATGCATGTCCAGATCTGCTCGAAAAATTTCGAGCCAATTCGTTGTTATTTATCGAGCAGCTCAACAAATAAGATATAGTATTCAGTATTTTCATTTTTCAGGTTGGCGTAGTTCGCTAGGTGGCAGCACAAACTCTAAAAGGTTAGCGAATGCTTATTATGGCAGGTTTCGTATTATGCTTGACATCGTATTATGCCTGACTTCTTATTACGCCTGAATTCGAATTATGCCTCACTTCATATTATGCCTCACTTCATATTATGCCTCACTTCATATTATGCCTCACTTCCTATTATTGCAGATTATCTGCAATAATATACCACAATTACAGCAGAAATCGTCAGATTTCAACCATGTTGCAATGAGGAATTATGGTCCTAATATCGTTACATTGTACTCAACGTTTGCATCATGATGCCATTATCGCTACGAAATTACGTGAACGTGGCAACGACATTATTCATCGTGTACACAAATCGTAGATGAACCTCATTTGTTTTTAACACGACTGACAGTCGAACGCTACGAGAGAGAACGTATGAAATTTTGTCATTCTGTGACTGTTTCCATTTTTTCGTCCAACTTTTCGTGGGAACATTTAAGATGGCCCCCACCGTTCACCAAAATTCTTATAATCGCGGTATTTTTGGCAATAAACGATATAGGAACTTGATCTCAGAGTCATTGTATATGTATTGGTGTATAAGGAATCCAATGCAACTATTATTTTGATGAAATAGTTTAAAATAAAGTTATACCAGCCACCAGCCAAAAATGCGTTAATATGACCGTAAAATGTATATATTATACGCAATTACGTGACAAATATACGTCGTGTAACTTTTTAATGTATATTTTAAATAGTTGTGTTTTTTTTTAACTTATATTGATCCAAAAAGATTGAAAAAACCTTTCCCATTTTTTCGGCCACTTTTTCATTGGAAAATTCAAGATGGCCGTGACCGCTCACCGAAAGTCTTATTATCGCTATATCTTTGGCAATACATGGTATAGAAACTTGAACTCGGAATCGTTTTCTATGTTTTGAAATATGATGAATCCAATGCTACAATTTTTTGGCTGAAAATATAATGAAGTTATACCTGCCATATAGGTGTTAAAATAACCATAAAATGTAAGATCCAAAAAATATATTTGATCACACATATTAAGTTTCAATTTATTATACTAAACTTATTTCAAGTTAATTTATTATGTGGACACAAATACGGTTCCCGCTGCACGATAAAAGTATTGGTAGAAACTATGTTACCTGACTATAGCTGTCAGTAGTTGTAGGTAACACGTTTCCCATTATTATATCGTGTCAATATGTGGATGTACAAATACACGTTTTGTTAGCTTGCCTTTCTTTGGTATAGTTGAACACAGGTGACTGAAGATGTCTTGCCATTCTAAAATATGACATAACAATAGAAAAGAGTAGTAAATACACCTGGGCATTAATCATTAAATGTGTTTGTGATGTTTTGAAATGGCAATTTACACCAACATGTACATATGTACCTCCGTATGAAACATGTTTGGAAAGACACTTCATTAATCATATTCGCCTGCAATATGACTCTCCTCTTCACTCTGGACCTCTTTGTACAGAATGGTGGTGCATGTCTATTCAGCTGAGTCATACTTGCACAGTTCTGTACATGTCATGATGTGCGCCTTAAATGAATATCTAACCCTACACTTGCTCACATCACTGTTGCATTTCACCAGTTCCGCTGTCACGCTTAGAAAACATGGACGTACAACGGAAAGGTCTTCCTAAAAACGTCGCAATCTGGGTCGCCCAAGGAGATAAAGGTAGAAGAGGATCTTCGTCCCTTCCTTTCCTGAGAAATATCGCAGATATAAATCAGACACTCAGGACAGTTTTGCTCTTTAGGTTATAAAAAAGTATGACTGATAAAATACATATATTTCCTTTTCCAAATGACTTATACTTAATGTTTGATCTTTTGTTACTACTTTTATTATTCGCACGTAGGAAAGCATTATGTCATCACCTATTTGCAGATATTATTAACCGTTTAAATGGTTTGCAACTAGGATGCAACATTCATGTCTATTATGTAATCAAATACTAAACAATATTGCCGTAAAATGTGATCTGTGTGAGGCAGTTTTTCATAAACGTTGTGCAAACGTAACACAACAACAACTCAGACTAATACATTGTAAAAATATATTATAATTATAAAAAAATTATCTTTGTATATCATGTTGTAAAGTATTTCCCTTTCAGGAAATCAGTGATGATGAACTTGCCTATGAAAATTCTTCTGTCGAAGATACTTATGACCATTACAAATTAATCGATAAATATTCACCATTTAATTTAAATTCTTTAAATTACTCAGACTGTTGTCCTCACAATTTTGGAAATGACATAGATCCAAACAAACAATTATATAATAACATATCAAAATGTAAGTATTATACTGACTTACAATTTAATGAGGAAATTGGTGGGGTTAATGGATTGTCGTTTATACATTTTAATGGCAGAAGTCAAAAACAAATTTTCACAAGATGAAAGACTACATTTTAGAACTAAATGTAAAATTTGATATAATTGCTATAACTGAAACATGGATAGAACCAAACTTAATTAGTGACTTTAGTATAAACAATTATGATGCATTTCATATCACAAGGGGTACCCGAAGAGGGGGTGGTGTTGCTATCGTCACAAACAAGTAATTATCAGGCGCACTGGCTGAAAGAAAAACGTTTGTAGTAGACAATATTCTTGAATGTGTTACTATAGAATTAACCATAAAAAACACACAAATATTGTAATTAGTTGTATTTATAGAACACTAAGATCACCGATAGATACATTTTGTGAAAACATAGAAACTAACATAAGTGATGTCAAATCTATTAAAACAATATTTGTGTGTGGTGACTTTAACATATATTTATTAAAAACCCATAATAATACTAAACAGTTTCTAGACACAATGTATAGTTTAGGTCTTTACCCACTAATTGATAAGCCTACCAGGATCACAGATAGCTCAATTACACTAATAGATAACATATTCACAAATGAATTACACTTCACCCTAACTAGTGGTATCATGTTCAATGACATTAGTGATCATTTACCAGTTTTTGCACCCTGTGAGTATAACGTAAGCACGTATAATGTAAAAGAATTTCAATTGATCAGAAAGATGAAAGATAAATACAATGGCATCATATTCCAATGAACTGAGTCAACAAACCTGGGAAAGTTTCCTACAAACTGAGCATATGACTCTTTTCTACACACATTTATGGATATATTTAACAAGCACTGTACAGTAAAAAAAAGTTCCCCAAAAAGCTTTGAAAAATTCCTGGTTCACCTACGGTTTAAAACGTGCTTGTACAAAGAAAAATAAGTTATATAAAGCATTCATTGTAAGGAGATCTGCAGAAGCAGAACACAAATACAAAATGTACACGAATATATTAACATCGATATTAAGAATTACAGAAAAAAACTATTATAGTTCGTTATTAGAAAAACAAAAAGCAAATGTTAAAGAGATCTGGAAAATACTAAATGAAGTAATTATCAAACGCAAAAATAAACATATCCAGAATACTTTATAAAAAAACAAGATAATTTCAAAGAAAGAAGATATTGCTAATGGATTTAATAACTTCTTTACAAATGTTGGCGCCAACTTAGCAAAAGAAATCCCCTTACCTAAAAACGATACACAACTATTTATGATTACTTAGAAAAAACATTGAACATGCTATGTTTTTAAGTCCTGTTGATGACCAAGAAATTATTAGAACTGTTCAAATTTGTAAAAATAAAAGATCAACTTATTTCAGTGACATTAGCATGAGCCTGCCTAAGAAATAAATTTCAAAAATAGGTAAGCCATTTGCTCATATATGTAATGTTTCATTTCAAACAGGTGTTTTTCCAAATAAACTGAAAATAGCTAAACTTATTCCATTATATTAATCAGGAGAAAAAAACGTTTTTACAATTTACAAGCCAATATCTTTATTACCACAATTCTCAAACATTCTGGAGAAACTATATAACAACAGATTGAACATGTTCCTTAATAAATGTAATATACTCAGGCTAAGTCAGTATGGGTTAGACCTAGCATGTCAACAACTGAGGCTCTTTTAGCTTTGGTAGAAGACATTACATCTTAATTAGATAATAATAAGTATACTGTTGGAGTATTTATTGACCTAAAGAAGGCCTTTGTGCCGTTGATACTGTTTGTCATGATATACTGTGTAAAACTTGCATTTCTATGGTTTGTGTGGTGTCTCACAGGAATGGATTCAGAGTTATTTAGAAAACAGAAAGCAATTTGTCAGTTTTAATAACTGTCATTCAGAAATACTAAATGTTTCGTGTGGTGTCCCTCAGGGTTCCATGTTTGGACCACATTTTTTTATCATGTATATTAATGACATCTGTAAAGTCTCACAAGTGTTCAAATATATTTTATTTGCAGATGATTCAAATCTATTATGTTGTGATAGAGACTTATATGAACTTGTTCGGATGATAAATGGTGGATTAGAACAACTGCAGACGTGGTTTTCTGTTAATAGATTGACTTTTAATATATATGAAAAACTAATTACATGATTTTTGGTAATCGCAGAATAACTGCAGATATTTGTGTTCGAATAAATAAAGTAAATTCCACAACATTTTTAGATGTAGTAATTGACGACAAAGTAAACTGGAAAAGTCACATGTTATCAGTAAGATCTAAACTGTCAAAATGTTGTATAGAGCCAGTTCCTTGATTAAAAAAATTGGTATGCATATTTTGTACTATTCTCTTTTCATGCCTTATATTATGTATTGTGCTGAAGTATGGGGTAACACATATGCTACAAATATTCATTGTTTAGTTTTATTACAGAAAAGGGTTATAAGATTAATTTGTGGTGCCAAAAGACTTGATCACACAATTTTACTCTTTCACAATGTACATATTCTTAAATTACCAGATCTTGTAAAGCTAAAAACTGCTATAATTATGTTTAAGACATATCATTATATGTTACCAATGAATGTACAAAAGTTATTCAGAATACATGAATCACGACATTTCATCCAGGCATAAATTTAAGTACGTACTAACTTGACAAACTATGTGTATTTCTGTTACTGGAGTTAAACTTTGGAACTCCCTCGATAATTCACTGATTAGTTGTAATTTTTTCAAAAAGCGTTATACAGATAGAATGTTGAATAGTTATGTGTTAGACTCCTAGACCATTTTGCCAACATAAAATAAATAACTAAATTAAACATTCAGTTTTTTATTGTTATAAAGGTTTTTTCTTCAATAACTGCCAGAATATATGTTTTGATTTAATGTGGTATGGTTATACATGTAAGTAGTGTTGCGCACCTTCTGTGCACTGGTCATATGCTTTATGTATGTAATTAAGCTATTATAAGGGTAAACGTGATAAGTATTGTACTTCTTTTACCCTTTTTTCAACAATTTGTATTGTATGTATATTGTAGTAGTAGTATTAGTATTAGTATTAGTATTAGTATTAGTATTAGTATTAGTATTAGTATTAGTATTAGTATTAGTATTAGTATTAGTATTAGTATTAGTATTAGTATTAGTATTAGTAGTAGTAGTAGTAGTAGTAGTAGTAGTAGTAGTAGTAGTAGTAGTAGTAGTAGTAGTAGTAGTAGTAGTAGTAGTAGTAGTAGTAGTAGTAGTAGTAGTAGTAGTAGTAGTAGTAGTACTTGTTGTTGTTGAAATAAATACATTTCAATTTAATTCAATTCAATCCTAGTCCTACATAATCCTGCATAGTGGGTTCTGCAACTGTTTCCTGTACCCAAATGTTGGTTTGGTAGTGTGCACGCAGTATGTGCTGAATGATGACACCCAGTGTAGGAAAGTGTTTCTACACTCCATGGGTTGGCTTCATTGAACATGTGCTAAGGAAGTGTTAATAGCAGCGACATAGCACCTGGTCTAACGGATACGCTACCACCAAGTGCGCTGATCACATCGTATGAAGCTTTCCAGAACGTTTTTGAATTATGTAGGTTTTCCCCTGTGTCCAGTGTCCAGTGATGTCAGCATCAGTAACTGCATGAAGTACAAGTACATATGTATCACTGAAATGAATGTGTACAATGATACCTAGATCACCCAGTGCTACAACTGCTTAGTATCATCAATGTATCTGCTTACTTCTGTGTACTGCGAATATGTTGCAAAGACACCTTTATGTGTGAGAGTGTCGGTAGGCATTTTGCAGAACTGAACAGCCTTTTTATAAGGTACAAAGTGAAGCAACTTATTACACCCTGTTTCGCCATTACATCATGCGATGCTGTTTATTAATGAGACAATACCGCCAACTGACATTACGTTTGATAGGCACGGTGACAGATTAATGATAGTAGAAAGAGCTTTGTTTCACGATGTCGACAACGTCGCGTTTACAACTTGACGTTCAATGTTACATCTACAATTTGATAACGTACACCGATATTTTAAATTAAATAAATAATTCCATTATTGCTATTACGACCGGTTTTCAGACGATGAAACGCGTGCTGTCTCCGAACAAGGAATGGGGTCCCGCCGTCGAGAAGTTTCGCACTGGTCTCTACGCATCGCCAGAGATCTTCAACGAGGTCTCAAAGAACGGAGATCTAGGAGTCATTAACGGCTACGACATCGACAACGCGGCGTTTGTACAAGGGAACTCTAAATGATGGAGACGTCGATATAAATTATTAAAGTTACGCCTGCATAGCGTTGTGCTATATTATTTGGTGTTATGACATTTGCTATGTGACGTGTCTACCAAAATTGACCTAGCCGTCACGTGACCTGTTGCTTATGAAAAACTCCGTCTAATGGCTGCCTGATCACGTGCTTTTCCTTGTATATTTAATTTGAATTCAATCTCGTTATAATAGACAGCGTCATAGTGCCTATTGTCTAACAATTTAGTTCAAAGACACCTCTGCTTGTGACTGCCTTAAACACTGCCTGCGAAATCACTTCGTGCAAATCACAAATACTAGTTTATTCGCTCCAGTTTACGACTGGTGAAGTTATTCAATTGAGTCAAGGCAGGCGGTATACACGGTGTTCACTATATATATGATGTGACTGGTCATTCGTTCGTATTGACTGTCCACCTGCCTTGCCCGTGGGATTCATTTAACTTGTTGTGGTTGTTAGTTACTCCAAGCATGTCAGTATTCTTTAGTGAGAAAGTTCACGTCTTTTACATTTATTCGTGGCATTCAGGGTTACTATATATTCCAGAAAAGCTGAGCATCGTTTACCAGTTCACATGGTATAAACCACAGTGAATGGGGAAAACAAAGAAATAGTGAACATTATTTGCCATTCTGCAGTCCAACCAATAATTAACTGCGGAACATCAACGCCCAAAGATATAAATTAAGTGTGCTTGTCTTGCTAGACAATAAGTTTCGTCTTCGTGAAGGCTCTGCTCACCAATACACGGCTTCTCTTCGTTCGTTCATAGTTCGGCCGAACCCGTGGCGATGTCACACACTCCCCACTGCTTGTGCATAACCCGCGGGCAAACTGACGTTGTAACTACGTTGTTTCGACGTCAGGTACCGATATCGAAGCAACGCTGAAAATACGCTGGTTTCGAAAGTTGAATCAACGTCTGGTGTCGACGTTATGCCCCAGTCATAGTGTCACGCTTTGACCGCACCGTTGTAGCTGTCGCCTCGTTGTAGTCCCGCTGTTAAAATCAATGTCGGATTATGCCTTGCTGCCTCCACGCTATAGCATCGCGGTCGCCACATTGTGCCGCGTTGTGCCTTGCTATGCCTCGCTGACGCCACGCAGCATAACGTACCACAACGCAGCAGAAAGGTAGCACAAACTAGTACATGCATTCCATTCACGTTCTGTCACGTTTCTGCTAAGTTGTAGCTACGTTTTGCTTCGTGGTAGCACGTAGTTGCCACGTTGTAGTACGTTGTACCGCGTTGATGCCACGTTGTGGTACGTTGTGGGGAAACGCGAGCGAATTTTGAATATATCCAAAATTAAAATGTTCACTTCACGTTTTGTCACGTTTCACCACGTTTTAGCCACGTTGTTCTACGTTTGCTCACGTTATAGCCACGTTCTGCCAGGTTTCAAAACGTTGCTAAACGTGGCAGCCAAAATGTGACACTATGACTGGGGTATTATTCCGATGCAGGATACCGACTTTGTTTCGACGGCATGTGTCAAACGTCGAAACAACGTTGACAACATATTGGATGTGAAAGTTGTATCAACGTCAGTTGTTGACGTTGTGCCGACGTCGTGTATCGACGTTGTTCCAGTTGCGGGATGAGTAAGCTAGGTGATAATTTTTTGCAACGTATATCGTGGTGATGTGTTTCATACTAAATGATTAATGTTTATTTGTTTACAAACCGAGAACGATTTGAGTACCTCATACATCAATATCATTTACAGTGCAAAAATGGATCATATTCCTTAAAACAAACTGAATTATTGAAGGAACAAAATATCACGGAGGCTAGTTGTCGGGAATTTTTGCAGTTAAAGCCCACGTTGCGAGAAAAGGGGACGGGGACGGGGACGGGGACGGGGACGGGGACGGGGACGGGACAGGGGACAGGGAGGGGACGGGAACGGACGGGACGGGGACGGGGACGAGGGACGGGGACGGGAGGACGGGACGGACGGGGACGGGGCGGGGACGGACGGGGACGAGGGACGGGAGACGGGGACGGGGACGGGGACGGGGACGGGACGGACGGGGACGGGGACGGGGACGGGACGGGGACGGGGCCGGGGCGGGGGCGGGGGCGGGGAGGACGGGGACGGGGACGGGGACGGGGACGGGGACGGGACGGACGGGACGGGGACGGGGACGGACGGGACGGGACGGGGACGGGGACGGGGACGGGGACGGGGACGGGGACGGGGACGGGGACGGGGACGGGGACGGGGACGGGGACGGGGACGGGGACGGGGACGGGGACGGGGACGGGGACGGGGACGGG
>JAODUO010001842.1:80000-100000 GCA_025642075.2 Ridgeia piscesae
ATTTTTGAAACCAACCACGCATACGGGTTAAAAAGGTGAGGTTGGGTGAGAAAACAACTGTGTTAAAATTTCAAAGAAAACCATTGCAAGGAAAATATATCTCAACGCACCCAAAGTGTATCGAACTTGTCCATTTTATCGTTATAAGTGTTCAAATGTTCTTTATCCCCTGCTGATGTTCAATGGGAATAATAGCATACCAAATGGCAGAACCCTGAGCTAGTTTGCTACAGAACACACAAAGGTCATTTAATAATTGTACTAACAAAATGTAAAAGCCATGAAATTGTCATAGATTAGTAGCAAGACTTTCAACAACTAACTGCCCATAGCTTATTTAAACAATTATCAAATAACAACATACAAGTAGCAAAGGTGGGGGCAATGTTATACCCCCACATACTAACAAAAGACACAAAAAATACACCAACCGATAAGGGGGTAGAGAGGGGAGGATGGTGGGGAAGAAAATGTAATATCTGTGTTGGCTCTGTTTACAAACACTCGCTGCAGCTCAGAGATCCAAGACAAAGGAATGACGCTTGTTAAGCTACGGGGTCACCCCTGCAAAATCACCAAGCGTTGCTAGGCGTAATACGAACCGTTACTCGGCTTCCGGACTACACAATACCGTGTAACACGTACTAGTAAACAGATAAATGTCACATCACATTGGATAAATACTATTTTAACAAGTTTGTAAAAATATTCATTTATCCCCTGCTGATGTATGTGTGTCTGTGTGTCTGTGTGTCTGTGTGTCTGTGTGTCTGTGTGTCTGTGTGTCTGTGTGTCTGTGTGTCTGTGTGTCTGTGTGTCTGTGCGTCTGTGCGTCTGTGCGTCTGTGCGTCTGTGCGTCTGTGCGTCTGTGCGTCTGTGCGTCTGTGCGTCTGTGCGTCTGTGCGTCTGTGGGTCTGTGTGTTGTGTGTGTGTGGGTTTGTGGGTTTGTGGGTTTTTGGATTTGTGGTTTGTGTGTTTTTTGAGTTTGTGGGTTTGTGGGTTTGTGTGTGTGCGTATAAGTGTGCATGTGTGTGCGTGTGCGTGTGCGTGTGTGTATGTGTAGGGATGTATGTATGAGTCTGTGGATGTGTGTATGTGTCTCTGTGTGTGTCTGTGTGTGCATGTGTGTATATATGATATATGTGTGTGTCTGTATAAGGATGTGTATATGTGTATGTGTATGCGTGTGAATGCGTGTGTACGTGTGCGTGTTATGTCCATGTATTTGTGTGCCTATGGCTGTATACATGGGTGGTGTGAGTGTGATATTTGAGGTAGGGGCGCTTGTAGATGCTGTAATAAAAGACCAAAACACCATCTTTCGGCAAAGTATAATAAAAGACTAAATAACCTGATGTATTGGTGTGTAAAATGATGAAAACAATACGATTACACTTGCTATATTTGGCAAACCATTGATAATACTCGCGACGATTTGACAATGTGAGCTAATATATGTAGTTGTTTGTATTCTACAACTGGACCACCTGGTCCTGAATGTATTCATGGGAATGTGTCTTGATTTCATTGAGTCCATAAGTGAGGAATATAATACAAAAGAAAATAATGAGATTCACATGTTCTACTCGTATATTGATAAATGATAAAGAAAACAAAACGGAAGGTGAACAAAATAGTATTTGCAGGTTTTCGCACAGTTGTTTGGTTGATCTTCCAAGATGACGACACTTCGAACTTTGCTGGTGGTTTGCCTGATGTGTGCCTTGGTAATCGAGGTAAGACAAACGCTTTAGTGTGTTCAGTGTGTCTTTGTTGGGATCACGTATCTGTCATGCAAACATATGCATATGTCCACTTTTTACAAACTCAATCTATTACCAGTGTTTTAACAGGGCATATAGCCATGTTCTTGTATCGCTGTGTTTAAGTACAATTGATTTGCTATTACATACTAAATGTTGGGAACACCGCCCCCAAGAATTACACATCTATGCAGTAAGATGATGAATTGAGATATTATTCGTGGAGATCACCGCCCCAAAGATATCACTTAATGTCAACTTGCATACAGTGTTAGCCACCGCCAATAAAATATTAATTGTTGGGAACACTGTCCTCTAAAATTACACATCTGTGCCATGACACTATGAATTAAGATAGTATTTGTGGAGATCACCGCCCCAAAGAAGTTACAAAATGTCAAATGCATACAGTGTTGGCCACCGCCAATAAATTGTTAACTGTTGGGAACACTGTCCTCAAGAAGAATTAGACACATATGTCGTGATATATATATGAATTGAGATAGTATTTGTGGAGATCACCGCCCCAAAGAAATTACTAAATGTTAACGTGCAATTCGTGTATACAGTGTTGGCCACCGCCAGTAAATTATTAATTGTTGGGGACACGGCCCTCAAAAATTACACACGCATGTCGTGACATTTATGAATTTGAGATATTATTTGTGGGAAGCACCGCCCCGGATATGTTGCTATATGTCAACCTGCATACAATGTTGGCCACCGCCAATGAAATATAAAGTACATTACACGTGGATTGACACCCACATTCCGGAGTGACACCCCGGGATCTGCGCCACCTAGCGAATGGAAGGGACAGCTAAGCAATGTCAAAAAGGCGCACTGCTTTAAAATTAGCGTAATTGCCTAAGTTTCATAAAAGAACGTCATCTGGGCGAAATCATTTTGGCTGGTCTAAACAAGAGGGATTTATGCCTCCAGCAAAAAGCCCGCCACATTCGGCTCGTAGTTTTGAATTTGCCGAAACTACCCGCGCCGCTCCCGTTTGGGAAATCAAAATGGCGCCAGTTATTCCGTCGCGCGATTTGGAAGAGACATTCTTGTCGAACAACCGAGGCCAGAAAGTTACCGTCGAGCAAGCAGGGCCATGTCCCAACTTCCTGAGCCTATGGGAGAGAGCTGTTGAGGTTATTACCTCTCAACAGGGTAAAGATCACGTCGGGAGGGTTAGCCGCGTTTCGGGCTATAAACGCTGGTTCGCGGAAAGTATTTACGCATGCACCCCGACGACCCAGAAACGAAATGTTATACTTGTGACCTAGTTTGAGAAAAACCGCTAAAAGATCCACGGATTCGACAAACTCGCCTAACCAAAAGGCGTGAATGTGGTCTAAAATTACAATGGTAAGATCAGATTATGCCAACGACATAGATACTTAACGGCCGAGGCGGGATCATAATATGATCGTAACGGAACGCGCGTAACGTGTGGCGACTTCGCCTTTCCGGATACAAATTTTGTTAAGGCACTGCTTGCAATGCTATCTGCGTTGCGATTGGTTGCTGGAAGTAAACACGCGCCACGTGCATTTGACAGTGCGACTTGGCAGGCGGGAGCGTCGTCGAATCGAGGAAAACACAAAACCTACCAGAACGCGCGCAAAGTGAACTGAGCGAACTGACCTACCGGGGTACATAAAAACATCACGCGCTGTTTTTTGTCGCATATAAGATCGTTAGTATCTAGGTGAAAAAACTATTAGTTGAATAAGAGGGTTTTTATCACACGATTTTTATTTTCGCAATTAAATGTGTTCCCTTGCCAATACTTATTATGACATGCATTTAAAACATATATTTTCATTTTAACTACATAACTTTTCTTTACAGTCATGTCCAATAAATTTCATACAAGTTATATATGAACATATAAAAGAAATGAAAATAAAGAGTAAACCTTTAAATATAAAATAACTTGCACAAGGCTAGGTTGTAAAGTACAATGTGAATATACAGTATATACATCTACATTACTTGAAACAGATATATGTAAAGACACTTTTATTTCAAAACAAACAACTGATAATACTAATAATTAATAAATATACAAGAAAATATATATTGGAAGACATTTAAAAATAATAAGACAATACAAAACGTAATCATGAATATTATGATCAGGAGAATCACTGATATTCATTACTGGACTGTTGAGTCAGGTTGAAATAATAGTAATGCTTAATGTGTTAACTCTTAAATGTAATATATTTATGACATCATTCAACTCAACATTAACTTATGCAAGGCTGGCTTTAAAGTACAATGTGAACATATCTTTTATATAACCTGACAAATAAACATGTCATACTCACTCCTAGTCTTATAATGAGTAAATGTATATTGTAGTGCCATGAACAAAAAAATACGACAGAGGCAAATTATCTACCAAGACAAACAATACAAGTTGTACAATAATACTATTGTAAACACAATTGCTGTAAAACAACCAGAACACACTTATTGTATGAATGAACAGTATTGGAATGAAGCACAAGTAATTTGACTTCACTGCAACTAAGGCTGTTTTTTCCCCACAAAGATATTGCTAATGTAAAACGTTGAGAATTTGCAACACACACTTATAATTGTATATAGCAAACTGCAGTGCTACAAGTTCATTCTATACATACACACAATATCAATGATGAACATAAATGACAAGCAGACTGCCAAAGTGATGTTATGATTTACAATATTTTTTATTTTCTAGGTGTGAAAATGGAATTAATGAAACTTGTTGCAATTCCAACTGTTTCTCACATACATTTGATTGAGGTAAACACAATAAAGTTAGTGCTTTGTAGCCAAAGCAATGTTTGCAGACACAACATATGCGAGGTTGTGTGGTGTTTGCCTCTTCTTCTTCTTCTTCTTTTCCTCTTCTCGCAAGGACTTGCTGAAGTATTTGTTTCTCTTTACATGTTTTTTCATCAATTAATTTAGTTGTATATTCTGTATGTTTACATTGTATTTTACAAGCTAGCCTTGTGCAATTTATTTTATCTGTAAGAGTTTTATTGTTTATTTTCATTTCTTTTATATTCTCATGTATGACTTGTATGAAAATTATTGGGAATGACTGTAACAAACAACACTGATATAGTAAAAATGGAAATAAATGTTGTTTTAAATGCATGTCATAATAATTATTAGCAAGTGAGCACAATTAATTGCGAAAATAAAATTTATGTAATAAAAATGGAAATAAATGTTTTAAATGCATGTCATAATTATTAGCAAGTGAGATTAATTAATTGCGAAAATAAAATGTATGTAATGAAAATGTAAATAATTGGTTTAAATGCATGTCATAATTATTAGCAAGTGGGATTAATTATTTGCGAAAATTTAATTTATGTAATAAAAATGAAATAAATGCACGTGATAATAATTATTAAAGCACTGCATCATAATCGAAACAATATCGTATTTTCGGCTATTTACCCTCTCATTCTACTAATACAGTTTTTCCACCAAGATTCTAACGATCTTCTATGCGGCAGAAAAACAGCGCCTAATGTTTTTATATAGGTCAGTTCGCTCACTTCACTTTGCGCGCGTACTGGTTGGTATGCAGTAATATTTTTAATTCATTGAAATATGAAATTCCTATCGTGAGATTTTATGAAAGATTTTTGAGTCAATACTTCTCATCTGTCGCCACAATAATTACCTTTTCTTGCAACTGTGCCACGAGCAGTTGCTTTGTAAGGTATAAATATATCTGTTCTCCCTGCAAGTTGGTATGTTGCTCACCAAGAACTTGCACCTGCAGATTGCAGGTCTTCAGTTCAAGGTCCTTTAGAAGCTCACGAGCAGCAGGTCTCTTTCAAATCTATCAAATCATAAATATATTATATATTATATATATATATAATATATATATTATATATATATATATAATATCTTTTTCTATTCTTATATATCTATTATATATTCATTATCTTTCTCTCTATCTTCTTATCTCTACTACTTCTCTCTTATTCTCTCTCTTCTTCTCTCTCTTCTCTATCTCTTATCTCTCTTCTCTCTCTCTATCTTCTCTTCTCTACTCTTCTCTTCTATTATCTACTTCATTATCTATCTACTATCTATCTATCTATCTATCTATCTATCTATCTATCTATCTATCTATCTATCTTCTTCTATCTATCTATCTATCTATCTATCTATCTATCTATCTATCTATCTATCTATCTATCTTCTCTCTCTCTCTTCTCTCTTCTCTATCTCTCTATCTCTCTTCTCTCTCTCTCTCTCTCTCTCTCTCTCTCTCTCTCTCTCTCTCTCTCTCTCTCTCTCTCTCTCTCTCCCTCTCGCTCTCTGTCTAGTACCAATCCGCCTCTGTACACATACGAATTTGCACGGCCACACACACACACACACACACACACACACACACACACACACACACACACACACACACACACACACACACACACACACACACACACACACACACACACACACACACACACACACACACACACACACACACACAAACAACACACACACACACACACACACACACACACACACACACACACACCACAAATCCTTGTTAGCTATTGATCATGACATGCCAACCGGTGTAGTGGAATACAATCTCAAGCAGTGAGGTGTATTCTATTTCGAAATTCTTCACGTGTCAAGCCCAGTCAATCGTAGTTGGTAGCAATTCTGTTCACTTATGGCTGCCTTGTGATGATATATTATTGGTCGGTCTTGGCTAAAACCTCGCATGAGAACGCGACAACGGAACATAAAGAACTATACGCTTTAGGAAGTGCGTATATGTCAAGGTTAAAAAATAAAATATATGTACGTAAGGTAACAACAGTGATCTCACCGTGAGGGCTACCAACTTCATGAGCAATGGCTATTCAGTCATGCCTGCCTTGTGACGATATGTTGTAACAACAGTGGTCTCACCGTGAGGGCTACCAACTTCATGAGCAATGGCTATTCAGTCATGCCTGCCTTGTGACGATATGTTGTAACAACAGTGGTCTCACCGTGAGGGCTACCAACTTCATGAGCAATGGCTATTCAGTCATGCCTGCCTTGTGACGATATGTAGTAACAACAGTGATCTCACCGTGAGGGCTGCCAACTTTATGATTCATAGTTCACTTACAGTTTCACCGAGGCGCAGCTGAGAACTGACATTTGTGGAATGAAACATAATGCACTGCTCTAAAACCGCCGACCACTACATGACGATTTCAATCTTTGATCTATTCAACCTCACATAGGGAAATATTTACAAGGGGCATCAAATTTCTAATACACATGCATTTATTTATTCATTCTCAGCGGTAGGGCAACTGTTTGGCAGCTGGCAGTTCCAGCAGTACAAAAGACTCATAACACCCTGGAAATCTTATGGATAACAGCAACACAGCTTCTGTATCAGGGCTGCCGGAGTGACTTTATAAAAACAGAGCTATGAATGAGAGGAAGATGAGTTACTCACCCATATGAAGCAAAGTGTAAACTGCGAGTACATTGCAAAGAGTGCGAAATGAAATAAATCATCGCAATGTTTTGTCAATTTAAACATTTGGAAAAATAAAATCAGCATCGCACAGAATAAAAATGTCACCTGATTTCTAGAGATATGTCCGGAAAATCATGACACAAAGGCGTAACCTTTCTTAGTTAATAAACGTTAATAAACGTGCAGCTAATTTGTTTAAAAGTAACTAATAAATGAAGGCATGTGGACAGACCAGGCGATCAAGTACACAGTATCAGGTAGACTGAAGCAGAACATTTCCCGTGTCCTCCTTTCTCTCTCTCTCTCTCTCTCTCTCTCTCTCTCTCTCTCTCTCTCTCCTCTCTCTCTCGCTCTCTCTCTCTCGCTCTCTCTCTCGCTCTCTCTCTCTCGTCTCCTCTCTCTCTCTCTCTCCTCTCTCTCTCCTCTCGCTCTCGCTCTCTCTCTCTCTCTCTCTCTCGCTCTCTCTCTCTCTCTCTCTCCTGCTCTCTCTCCTCTCTCTCTCTCTCTCTCTCCTCTCTCTCTCCTACACACACACACTACACACACACACACACACAACATATATATATATATATATATATATATATATATATATATATATATATATCACTCACTGTCTCTTCTCTCTTTTTTCTCTCTCTAGTTCTCTCTCGTTCTCTCTCTCTCTAACTTACACCCATCCTCCTCTCATTTACACACACTCGCACGCACGAATGCATGCATGCACAAATACACACTCGCGGTACCGTAAAATCGCTATATAAGTTAACTTTATACAAAATTCGGCACGTTTATAATCTCTTCTTACTGCATTCGGACGCGCGAAATAGTTTAGTTACTTATAAATAATATAAAAATATTTTTTTAATATCATCACTATGATTTGCAGGAAATGTTTAGTTTTATTATAATATAACAATATTTTATTTCATATAGCGCTACATCCATCATTGTTTGTGGCGCTTCACAACATACTGCTATTAAAACTACCCACAGATAATATTTAAAAATAAATAATAAAAATTCACGTGTCTATAATTATTATTAAATAAACTGACCTATCAGTCATAAAATACAATACAAATTCCATAATAACAATAGTTATAAATGAATGAAAAGATATGGTTAATAGTAATAAATAATTAAAACTGTAAAATAATTACTAAGTAACAATAATTTTCATTCAGCACATCAACACACACACACACACACACACACACACACACACACACACACACACATTTTGCATAAGAAAACATTCCTCAAACTATTTTTTACTTATGAATGATATTTCCACCACCAGATATGTAATAATAATAATATTTGGACCAAACACTTTATTAATTATCGGAACAAATTTCATGCCTGCCTTGCG
Organism: Ridgeia piscesae; assembly: GCA_025642075.2. NCBI lineage: Eukaryota > Metazoa > Annelida > Polychaeta > Sabellida > Siboglinidae > Ridgeia > Ridgeia piscesae. The sequence continues at coordinate 88,660 of JAODUO010001842.1, forward strand.
GTGTCAGTGAATTATGTTTGTTAGCAATGCGACGCTCTTTGTAAATGCCATCATCCTTGAAAAGCAATAAAACACTTGTAGCCTGCATGTTCCTGTGTGGCCTTCGCGTGTGAGTTATTAACCAAGACCGACCAGTAATATATCATTGTGTCAACCGGCGTTGTGGAATACAATGTCTAGCGGTCAGGTCTATTACGGAATTATTCACTTGCCCACTCCTTCGTAGCTGGTAACAATGCTGTTCACTCGTGCCTGCCTTGTGGTGTCAGTGAATTATGTGTGTTAGCAATGCGACGCCCTTTGTAAATGCCACCATCATTGAAAAGCAATAAAACACCATGAAACTTAAAGACACCAGCGGTGCATATAAATTTACCTTAATGGGATAACAACGTGTTATGGTGTATTATTGTACTGAATAATGATTGAAATAGTGGTCTACAGCTTTCATGGCATTACAGAGACGATTACTCATGTTTATGATTTTCTCGACGAAAGCACTATAAAAGCCGTCAGTTTAGTTGGGGCGACAGTTGAGAAGACACAGGAGAAGACATTCTGTCTGCCGTACAGGTATGTGGAGGCGTTTTAAATGGTAGATGTTATAAAAAATTAAATATGTCTTTTCATTAATGCCATTAAAATGTCGATTCTTGCATGATCATTTGTACAATTGAAGAATAACATTGCACTTTTTAAAATAAAAGTATATTACATTATAAAGGACTCTTCGACGTGACGTGACGTGACATATAAGCTTAAGTTTTTCTCAGTGAAACATCAACTATCAGCTACAAAACATGTGTCATTATTTATGATGACGGTAAAGTGTCCTCTTTTACGTCTACATATTTTTTCAAACATAACCTCAAACTTTAAGTTTCACATGAGAGCTTGTTTTGTAGTGTTGAATATATTTATTGCAATGAGCAAGTGCGTCGAAAAAATATATTATACATACATAAATACACACCTTTATATATATATATATATATATATATATATATATATATATATATATATATATATATATATATACGCTCGTGAAGTGTTCCATATCTGCGGCAGGAGTTATTTGCGTATGTGTGTGAGCGTGTGTGGGTGCATATGTGCGTGCGTATGTGCGTGCGCGCGGGATGAATGTGAGTAGGTGAGTGTAAAAGTGAGATTTAGTCGTACATGTGTTACAAAAAACACCTCCAATATTGTTGGTATGACGTGTTACGACTATTTACGGCATATCTCTGGTATTTCTATTTTGAAGACAGATATATGAAGCGGTAGCATTTTGTTTAAGACCTTGTATCACAAAACATGACCAATACGAACAGGTATCAAAAGGATTATGTTTTTGAAATTTAAAGCTCTGACGTGAGGAGGGATAGAACACATTGTGTTCGTACCTCAATAGGTAAGTGGAACTCTTCTGGTACTTTTAGGCGTATGAGTAATGATGCAACTAAGTGGAAAAGAGCGGGTTTGTTTTGTAGCAAGTGTGGAAATGAGTATATATGAAAGAATCATTGGGCGACAAGTAGAGCAACGTTGTTGAAAACTTATTGCTGCTACGTCAAGCTACCATCCCTGTGTGTGTGTGTGTGTGTGTGTGTGTGTGTGTGTGTGTGTGTGTGTGTGTGTGTGTGTGTGTGTGTGTGTGTGTGTGTGTGTGTGTGTGTTGTCGTGTGTACGTGTGTACGTGTGTACGTGTGTGAGTGTGTGTGTGTGCGTGTGTGTGCGTGCGTGAGTGCGTGTTTGTGTTATGTGTGTAGTGAGTGTGTTCTGGTGTGTGTGAGTAGAGTAGTGTAGGACATAGCGCCAGCAGTAACGCATCTCGTTCCAACAGCTGGTTCTGTTTAATGCAACATACCTAGACATACCTATAATGTGTCACCAATTATATTGTGTACATGTTTTGCAAATCTGACATGATTCAAATACATGTTTTTTGTATGATGAATTTTGTGTACGCATCACTCACTCACTCACTCACTCACTCACTCACTCACTCACTCACTCACTCACTCACTCACTCACTCACTCACTCACTCACTCACTCACTCACTCACTCCCACTCACTCACTCACTCACTCACTCACTCACTCACTCACTCACTCACTCACTCACTCACTCACTCACTCACTCACTCACTCACTCACTCACTCACTCACTCACTCACTCACTCACTCACTCACTCACTCACTCACTCACTCACTCACTCACTCACTCACTCACTCACTCCCTCACTCACTCACTCACTCACTCACTCACTCACTCACTCACTCACTCACTCATTCACTCACTCACTCACTCACTCACTCATTCACAGGCCACTCGGCAACCCATTTTTGCCATTCATTTATATGGGATCACCGCACAATAAACAATATGCTGTAATATTTTTAATTCATAGAAATATGAAATTCCTTTCGTGATTTTTTATGAAAGCTCTTTGTGTCAATACTTCTCATCTGTCGCCACAATAATAAACTTTTCTTGCAACTGTGCCACGAGCAATTGCTTTGTGAGGTACAAATATATCTTTTCTGCCTGCATGTTGGTATGCTGCTCACCAAGAACTTGCACCTTCAGATTGATAATTTCAAGGTCCTTTAGAAGCTCACGAGAATCAGGTATATTTCTGTAAACATACATGTCCCATAACATATAGGAATAGAGGAATATAACAACGAGCTATACGACAGTGAACAGATCACCATAATCAGCACTCACTCAAAAGAGGTTCCAGAGATAATGTTGCAATTAACATTTAAAAAATATTTCTACACACACACACACACACACACACACACACACACACACACACACACACACACACACACACACACACACACACACACACACACACACACACACACACACACACACACACACACACACACACACACACACACACACACACACACAACAACCAACACACACACAAACACACATACACACACATAAAACACACACACACACACACACACACACACACACACCACGCACGCACGCACGCACGCGCGCGCGCCCGCACACACCCACAGACAATTGTTACTCGTTGGAATACGGCACACCTGGCCATAGAAGAATGCAAAATGAAGTGAATGTGTGAAGCCAAGCAAGTAAACAGCCAAAAACCGTATATTTAGCTTACATCATCCCTAATCGACTTAAGATATACTTATAGCGTACCCGAGTAAGATAGTGTGGGAAGGTTTGTCGGCCCTGAAAGCAGTTTACCCTCTTATACTCTAGAACCCATCAAATGCACTTGTTTCCCTTTAAATAAACATAGCCATTTTACAGTTACCGTCAGTGTAGCGTGATTTGATGTTTTATGCTCTGCTATACACGAACGTCTAACGGGCATAGCGCGCTATTACAAAGTTTTATACTAAAATAAATTCTACTCGTAATCATCGTACATAAAGTTGTACTACAATTGCTTGATTCTCAAACGTTACGATGAACTCATGTATAAAGTAGTATACTCTACCCAGTGCTTAGAGCTTAGAACGCTTTACACTTCTCGTGCGTGCCTGTTCATTGTGATACCATCTTCACTTCTCCGGCATTCAGCCATGCTTCACCTAATACGGGAATACTACTAATACTTAATATACACCGGTATCTAGAGCCAGGTGTTCATTCATTGAAACAAATAAGTGCAACAACCGTAGAGTGAGAGAACATTCCCAATGTTAGAGACGGGAGAAATTGATTCCAACTCGAGTTCTCTGAGCGCCACCGAGCTATATACTTAATCACTTTATAAACGAGCCTTCTATGATGACAGGATTCATATTAACATTATCTCACTATTATGAGGTGTTTCTGGTACGAACCTTGATATTATATAACTGCTCCCATTTTGTTACAACGTAGAATTTAATGCCTTAAATGGCGCCCTCTAGCGTCACGTTGCGAACGAGCAGGATGATGAGTACGACTTAGGGGAATGTGGCACGACTCGACTACCAACAGTGGCCGTTCTCATTTACCACTTGGATTGCTTTTAACAACATGATTAATCAAATTGCCATCTAAAAAATAACAGGTAGCAAGTGAACAAGGAAATTATTGGTTTGTTGAGATTGCACTATTACGAGGCATTTTTTTAAATGCCTCGTTGACAGCATTTACCCAGTAAGTACATGGATTAGTGTGTTAAGTTTTATTTATATGAGAATTAATTCTTTCTCACATGTACGTTTTCTATCAGACCCAGATGTGCGTGCTCTAATGTTGTCTGTCTTATATATATATATATTATATATATATAACACACACACACACACACATATATATATATATATATATATATATATATATATATATATATATATATATATATATATATATATATATATATGTAAGACAAGAAAGATATCACTTAGACAGGCTTTAATTTTAGGGAAATGTACCTGAAGGCAGATTTTAGAGAAAGTAGTGCAAGATGAGTGAGAAAACGAGGAAGAAAAATTTAATTGAAATCGAGGAAGGTAACCAAGCCAGCGTCACCCCAGGCAACAGCCAAGGAATCTGGGGAGAATGTCGTTTATAACTTAGGTTAGGGCAGGGGATCTGAGACAAAAATTATTTAATCTATATAATGTATATTTCGTATATATATATATATTATATATATATATATATATATATATATATATAATATTTATATATATATATATATAATATTTATATATATATATATATATATATATATATATATATATATATATATATATATATATATATATATATATATATATATATATATATATATATATAATATATAAATAAATTGGATTTGCCCGAAAGCCCAAGACCAGTTTCGAGTCTAGACTAGACTAGAGTGATTGAGTCTGAGATTACGTCTACGATCTAAGGCTTCGTCTTATACAAATGTATAGTAAGTCGCTTAAGTTGTCATTATAACAATTACTAGTACTATCATTATTTGATGGACACATAATAAAATAAATAATTACCATGTAATGTGTCGGAGTCTTGTATGTAATCATTTGGCGAAAAGTGACTGTAGCATACAAGTGATACAACCATGTATGGCTTTGGAGCCCAGCGATGCCCCCTCTTGTCAGCTGCACGTCGAAATGCATGCACCCACTTTTTCCTAAACTCTCCGTCGGCTGGGAACTGATGGCCACCCCGGTGAGAACATTGGGACACCGCACACTTTGTAGGCATTGCAAAAAAAACTCCATTCTATTCATGTGCGACGAAGCGAATAATTGCCCGCACATTTACAGCACAAATATGCCGTGCCATGTTTTGCGTGAGATAGTACTGTCGGTACGATAGTGGCGCCCTCTGGTGGAAGACATGGCTGCACGCTGGCTCATTGCCGCGTTCATTTTCATCTTCTCCATATTTGACCGCTTCCTTAGCATGATATAAAAGAACCGACTATGTTGTTGTTGGTGCCGTTGTAGTCAGTATTGTTGTTGTCGTCACTGCAGGCTGCGAGGGACACTTCAAGATAGGGGGCTACTCACATACGTAGGTAGCTCGGTTTATAGCTCCGACTGCGAGGAAAACCTCAAGACACATTCAGATATGTTCGCTGGCCCGATTTGTAATTTCTGCGGTGGTGGAATCTTCAAGATTCGTATCATAGTTCAATTGCTAGCTCCGTCTAGGATAAAACTTCGCATGTAGTCTCAGGAGGTTTGATTTATATATATATATATATATATATATATATATATATATATATATATATATATATATATATATATATATATTGTTTTATTTTTCATATAAGAGCCACGCACGTCTGGGTCTGATAGAAAAATTACATGTCAGGAAGAATGAATTAATTAAAAGAGAAATATAAATTAACACACTAAGCCATGTTCTTACTGGGTAAATGCTGTCAATGTGCCGTGCTGTACGTGTCGGGCTCCGTAAATGAAGGCGCCGGCAACATCAAGTGGCATCTGGCGCTCTGTCTCCTGCTCGACCAAGTCCTCGGGAAAGGTAACGGCATCTCCAGGTCGTCAATGGTATTATTCGCAGTTGCCTGCACTGTTGCTGTTGTCGTTGTTTTGCCAACGCGGCTGTTGGCGTTACATTCACAATGTTTGATTGCCAACATTTAATAGGGTTCATGAAGTCAAACATTCATTTGCAAGTCGCATACGTTATACTACCACCTTTGCAGGTCGTGTACGTAACAGCTACATTATTTCTTCATATGCATGTCATGTACGTAACAGCTACTTTATTTCTTCATATGCATGTCATGTACTTAACAGCTACATTATTTCTTCATATGCATGTCATATACGTAACAGCTACTTTATTTCTTCATATGCATGTCATGTACGTAACAGCTACATTATTTCTTCATATGCATGTCATGTACGTAACAGCTACATTATTTCTTCATATGCATGTCATGTACGTAACAGCTACATTATTTCTTCATATGCATGTCATGTACGTAACAGCTACATTATTTCTTCATATGCATGTCATGTACGTAACAGCTACTTTATTTCTTCATATGCATGTCATGTACGTAACAGCTACATTATTTCTTCATATGCATGTCATGTACGTAACAGCTACTTTATTTCTTCATATGCATGTCATGTACGTAACAGCTACATTATTTCTTCATATGCATGTCATGTACGTAACAGCTACATTATTTCTTCATATACATGTCATGTACGTAACAGCTACTTTATTTCTTCATATGCATGTCATGTACGTAACAGCTACATTATTTCTTCATATACATGTCATGTACGTAACAGCTACATTATTTCTTCAAATGCATGTCATGTACCTAACAGCTACTTTATTTCTTCATATGCAGGTCATGTACGTAACAGCTACATTACTTCTTCATATACATGTCATGTACGTAACAGCTACATTACTTCTTCATATACATGACATGTACGTAACAGCTACATTACTTCTTCATATACATGACATGTACGTAACAGCTACATTACTTCTTCATATACATGACATGTACGTAACAGCTACATTACTTCTTCATATACATGTCATGTACGTAACAGCTACATTACTTCTTCATATACATGACATGTACGTAACAGCTACATTATTTCTTCATATACATGACATGTACGTAACAGCTACATTATTTCTTCATATACATGTCATGTACGTAACAGCTACATTATTTCTTCAAATGCATGTCATGTACCTAACAGCTACTTTATTTCTTCATATGCAGGTCATGTACGTAACAGCTACATTACTTCTTCATATACATGTCATGTACGTAACAGCTACATTACTTCTTCATATACATGACATGTACGTAACAGCTACATTACTTCTTCATATACATGACATGTAAGTAACAGCTACATTACTTCTTCATATACATGACATGTACGTAACAGCTACATTACTTCTTCATATACATGTCATGTACGTAACAGCTACATTACTTCTTCATATACATGACATGTACGTAACAGCTACATTACTTCTTCATATACATGACATGTACGTAACAGCTACATTACTTCTTCATATACATGACATGTACGTAACAGCTACATTATTTCTTCATATGCATGTCATGTACGTAACAGCTACATTATTTCTTCATATGCATGTCATGTACGTAACAGCTACATTACTTCTTCATATACATGACATGTACGTAACAGCTACATTACTTCTTCATATACATGACATGTACGTAACAGCTACATTATTTCTTCATATGCATGTCATGTACGTAACAGCTACATTACTTCTTCATATGCATGTCATGTACGTAACAGCTACATTATTTCTTCATATGCATGTCATGTACGTAACAGCTACATTACTTCTTCATATACATGACATGTACGTAACAGCTACATTACTTCTTCATATGCATGTCATGTACGTAACAGCTACATTATTTCTTCATATGCATGTCATGTACGTAACAGCTACTTTATTTCTTCATATGCATGTCATGTACGTAACAGCTACATTATTTCTTCATATGCATGTCATGTACGTAACAGCTACTTTATTTCTTCATATGCATGTCATGTACGTAACAGCTACATTATTTCTTCATATGCTTGTCATGTACGTAACAGCTACATTATTTATTCATATGCATGTCATGTACGTAACAGCTACTTTATTTCTTCATATGCATGTCATGTACGTAACAGCTACACTACTTCTTCATATGCATGTCATGTACGTAACAGCTACATTATTTCTTCATTTGCATGTCGTGTAATTTACAGCTACTTTATTTAGTTTCTGCAGGTCGTGTCCGCTACTGCCACATTCCCCTACGTCGTACTCATCATCCTGCTCATTCGCAACGTGACGCTAGAGGGCGCCATTGACGGCATCAAGTTCTAAGTTGTACCAAAATGGGACCAGTTATATAATATCAAGGTTCGTACCAGAAACACCTCATAATAGTGAGATAATGTTAATATGCATCCTGTCGTCATAGAAGGCTCGTTTATACAACTGATTAAGTGTAGAGCGCGGTGGCGCAGTGGCTGGAGCATCACAGTCCCAATCAGAGAACCCGAGTTGGAATCAAGTTCTGCCGTGTCTAACCATGGAAAAGCTATCCCATCTCTAACTTTGGGAAAGTTCTCTTACTCTACGGTTGTTGCACTTATTTGTTTCAATGAATGAACACCTATCTCTAGATAACAGTGTATATTTTGTAATAGTAGTATTCGCGTAATAGGTGAAGCATGGCTGAATGCCGGAGAAGTGAAGATGGTATCACAATGAAGAGGCACGCCAAGGAGTGAAGTGTAAAGCGCTCTGAGCTCTAAGGACTGGGTAGAGTATACTACTTTATACATGAGTTCATCTTAACGTTTGAGAATCAAGCAATTGTAGTACAACTTTATGCACGATGATTACGAGTAGAATTTATTTTAATGTAAAACTTTGTAACAGCGCGCTATGCCCGTGAGACTTTCGTGTATTGCAGAGCATAAAACATCAAATCACGCTACACTGACGGTAACCGTAAAATGGCTATGTTTATTTAAAGGGAAACAAGTGCATTTGATGGGGGTCTAGTGTATGAGGGGGTAAACTGCCTTCAGAACCGACACACCCTCCCACACTATCTTACTAGGGTGCGCTAAAGTCGATTTTTGTTGGCAGTTTAATTGCTTGTCTTCACGCATTCACTTCGTTTTGAACAATTTCTATTTGACATTGTAGGCGTGGCACACAGCCGCTGATCAGATATTCTACTCGCTAGGTGTCGCATTCGGCGGGCTGGAATCAATGGCAGGCGACAACCGCTTCAAAACAACGTCTATAAGTGGGGACAGCTTCTATTTTACTTCTGAAATCATGTAGCCGAAACATTTTCAGAACAACTCCGTTTATACAATTTTGAAACATAATTCAATACTACAAAAACTGGCACATTTGCACTCAACAACATATCTGCATGCGCATAGGCTTACACTAATTATACTAATTTGTAAAACAATAGTTATGGAGTTTGGCGAAAACATTACGGCATGCTGGTGAAAAATAAGAACTAAATGTATAGTTTCATAAAAGCCTTTTTGTGGAGAACAGAAGGTGAATAGATGTATTTTTCCATGGCCAGGTGTGCCATATTCCAACGAATCACTATTGTGTGTGTGTGTGTGTGTGTGTGTGTGTGTGTGCGTGTGTGCGTGTGTGCGTGTGTGCGCGTGTGCGCGTGTGCGCGTGTGCGCGTGTGCGCGTGTGCGCGTGTGCGCGTGTGCGCGTGTGCGCGTGCGCGTGTGTGCGCGTGTGCGCGTGTGCGCGTGTGCGCGTGTGGCGCGTGTGCGCGTGTGCGTGTGTGCGCGTGTGCGTGTGTGCGTGTGTGCGTGTGTGCGTGCGTGTGTGCGTGTGTGCGTGTGTGCGTGTGTGCGTGTGTGCGTGTGTGCGTGTGTGCGTGTGTGCGTGTGTGCGTGTGTGCGTGTGTGCGTGTGCGTTGTGCGTGTGTGCGTGTGTGCGTGTGTGCGTGTGTGCGTGTGTGCGTGTGTGCGTGTGTGCGTGTGTGCGTGTGTGCGTGTGTGCGTGTGGCGTGGTGCGGTGTGCGGTGTGTGCGTGTGGCGTGTGTGCGTGTGTGCGTGTGTGCGTGGTGCGTGTGTCGTGCCTGCGTTGTGCGTGTGCGCGTGCGCGTGTGCGCGTGTGCGCTGTGCGTGGTGCTACACGTGGCTGCGTGCGCGTGCGTGCGTCGTGTGCGCGTGATGCGCGTGCGCGTGTGTCGCGTGTGGCGGTCACTGTCGCGTTGCACGTAACAGCAACGGCTGCATGTTGTCTACAGGTCACACATGCAGAAGTCATAAGGTCAAGCAGAGGCAGCATCATTGTCCACAGGTGTCAGCGGCCGAAGCGAGGTCGACAGGTCGCGTGGCAGTGTGTCGCAGTACGGTGAAGTACACGCAGGGTCAGGTATCCAGTGGTCGGTCGATGTGTGCGCATATGGCACAAGGGGCATGATGGTGCAGACGCAGGCAGGTCACAGTAGCGAAGGTCCGCGAGCCAGCCAGCGCAGCAATGGTGCGTGAAGGCATGGGTGCAGAGTGCATCGGCGTCGACGGGCTGCGAAGGGCATGCGCAAGGTGAGCAGGTGGTGCTGTGTGGGGCCAGTGGCGGTGTGGCGGTGGCAGGTCAGGTCGTCGCGTGGCAAGGGTCAGCGTGGTCATCGGCAGTGCGTGTAAGGCTGTGGCAGGTGTCCAGCAGCACAGCAAGGCACAAGGTGAGCTGGCAGCTGGTCAGCAGCCGCAATGCAGAAGCATGCTGAATCAAGATAGGCAAGTGTACATGGTTGCACGGATCGTACATAGTACAGGTTGTACAGAGGTATCACTGAGTCAGAATAAGGCGGGCCAAGGTGCGCTGCAGAGCGCGTCACAGGCAACCAGGTGCGCATAGTGCGTGGCATGGCACGGTCAGTAGCGCGGAAGGTGCGGGCTGTGCGCGCGAGGCAGTGTGCGTGTGCGTGTGTGCGTGTGTGCGGGCCGTGTGTGCGTGTGTGCGTGTGTGCGTGTGTGCGTGTGTGCGTGTGTGCGTGTGTGCGTGTGTGCGTGTGTGCGTGTGTGCGTGTGTGCGTGTGCGTGTGTGCGCGTGTGCGGTGTGTGCGTGTGTGCGTGTGTGCGTGTGTGCGTGTGTGCGTGTGTGCGTGTGTGCGTGTGTGCGTGTGTGCGTGTGTGCGTGTGTGCGTGTGTGCGTGTGTGTGCGTGTGTGCGTGTGTGCGTGTGTGCGTGTGTGATGTGTGCGTGTGTGCGTGTGTGCGCGTGTGCGCGTGTGCGCGTGTGCGCGTGTGCGCGTGTGCGCGTGGGCGCGTGTGCGC
>JAODUO010001842.1:102500-105000 GCA_025642075.2 Ridgeia piscesae
TAACTGCGGGTCAAGATAAACAAGATAAATTAAGAACGTTGAGCAAACGGAATGAGGTGAAAGAGCGTAATCATGCGTAACTCCGCCATAATGACAGTCTTGACACCGTGTACGATTGAAAACTCAGACGTTCAGCCCAGAATATAAAAGCACAGAAAGACAGCTGATGGATATCATTACGTAAGAGGGATATGTGTTGTTGATTGACTCAAACATAAAGCGGAAGTGGTGAAAGATTGAGCAGGAAAAAGGATGTATATGGCGAGACATCGCACACAAGATGATGGATCCACCCGTCTTTCATTTAGATATATAATTGGTCATGTAGTACACATAATGCGTAGATAATAACTAATATCCATGAAGCATTAAGGTCCAGATACACTTTACGGCCAGATCATACGACAGTGTCGGGCCGTCAAACTCTGTCTGAACACATGGCAGTAGGAGACCATCTGACATATGTTCAGACATCAGATAAGCGACATTGTCGCACAACTGTGTCTGTTTATGTTGGTCAGGTAACCCTGATGGTACATATGTATATAGTCATAGCACATTTGAGGTGTGGCATGACTATAGACAAATTTTGGGCATTTCGATTCGAGCGTTTTGGTTAGCTGCATGACAACCTTAGTAACTGGTAGATAGAGCTTATTCGAAGTTGTACAATGCGTTATCTTACTGACGTTTTACTTCAGCCGGTCTTCAAGCGGTCCTCTTCATCCAGGAACTGGCGTATACGTCCTGTGAGCGTCTCTCCCACTTCACGTCGTTTTCTGTCCTTGTATTCCTCCTTGGTCTCGTCTACATCCCACCAAATAGCGTCGCATACCTGAATAAGAAGAACACAGTCGACGGGTCAGTTTTGTTCGCGTTGTCCTTTGAGCTGTTGTCTCAATAAAGGCAACATTGTCTGGTTGTACGATGCAAACGAAACACATTATTATGAATTACGTAAATAAGTGGATATATCAGATACCAGTCTGTCGGACTGATCGAACTGCTGTAGCTTTCACCTTTTGGTAGACCTGTCCATTTTAGTGTCATCTCTACTTATTTTGCAGACATTCAGGCATGCACGTATATAGCACATGGCATGTATTCTCCATTGTGTAGTTGATAGCATTAGTTGAAATGATTGAAGGGCGCCAAAGTGGATTAAAATATAGTTGTAATGCTTTAAAACGGCAGCAAAGTGTCTACATGTTATGGAATTTCTTAATAGCAAATCAATTGTACTTAAACACAGCGATACAAGAACATGGCTATATGCCCTGTTAAAACATTGGTAATAGATTGAGTTTGTAAAAAGTGGACATATGCATCTATTTGCATGAAAGATACGTGATCCCAACAAAGACACACTGAACACACTAAAGCGTTTGTCTTACCTCGATTACCAAGGCACACATCAGGCAAACCACCAGCAAAGTTCGAAGTGTCGTCATCTTGGAAGATCAACCAAACAACTGTGCGAAAACGAGTAGAGTATTCGAGTAGAAAATGTGAATCTCATTATTTTCTTTTGTATTATATTCCTCACTTATGGACTAAATGAAATCAAGACACATTACCACGAATACACGCATACACGCATACACGCATACACGCATACACTCATACACGCATACACGCATACACTCATACACGCATACACGCATACACGCATACACGCATACACGCATACACGCATACACGCATACACGCATACACGCATACACGCATACACGCATACACGCATACACGCATACACTCATACACGCATACACTCATACACGCATACACGCATACACGCATACACGCATACACGCATACACGCATACACGCATACACGCATACACGCATACACGCATACACGCATACACGTAAAATACACCAACACGAAACACGCATACACGCATACACGCATACACGCATACACGCATACACGCATACACGCATACACGCATACACGCATACACGCATACACGCATACACGCATACACGCATACACGCATACACGCATACACGCATACACGCATACACGCATATACACATACACACATACACTCATCAATACACAAACATACACACAAAGACATACACATAAACAAACAAACAAAAACACTTACACGCACAAGCACACGCACGCAAATCCCATATACACACTAACTCGATTATACTTACTTAAAACACCCGTGTCTTAGAATAATGTTCTTAGTTGCCGCAGCACGAAACTAACATCCCTATCCATCTATCCCCTTTTACGGTATATTCGTAGCAAAACGTAACACGAGTTATCTTTACTGGAATGCCTTAAAACGTTGTCTACCCTCCGGAAGGTTACTAGATTTTATTTGAACATCAGCGCTCATCAATCACCTCAATGTTCGCCGAGGCACTAACATTCGTGAAACGAAAAACATCGCATTTTGGACTTAGTAGACAGAACGATTATAGCCAGTACACATAAACAGAAATGCACACACACACGCACACATACACAGGCAAACACACA
>JAODUO010001843.1:0-52500 GCA_025642075.2 Ridgeia piscesae
AGAAGGGGTGATAAAAGGGTAATCTGGGCTTCGACAAATTGTAAACAAGATTGAGCAAATCTCTTTATTTGATATAGTATATAAGAGATAAAGCAATAAAGTAACAACTACATATGTAAGATAAAACTGTGAATAGGTATCATTGTTATTAAAAATAAACAAGCGTTTTAGTAGGAAACCCTTGTTTGTTTATATAGGTAGTGTCCAACGTTTCCGCTAGAGAACGGTACCAGTACAGACTAAACTTATTGTTCATGGTAGCATAGGTAGTAAGTTGTTTATAACATAAAGTGTGCTGCAGTTGCTGTACACAATAAACAAACAGTCTTTCTAAAGACTAAGTTGGTTTAAACTAAGAGTTGATTTTGCCAAATCGTAATATGGCACCTGGCAAGCGGCAAGTGAAGGCAAGGAGGCACTTGGTGTGTAACCACTGCCACAGCTTGGTGGATTTTGACGTATCGGGGTGCGGACAAACTTGGTCAGAGACAATGGAGGAAGGGTTTACGTTCCAATGATTAGGGTGTTGGAAAGTGGACTGTCTGACAGCAGAGTTAGCTAGGCTAACGGATTTTGAAGGGGATGCAGAGTGGGGGGAGGGTGATTGCAAGGACAACAAATGGAGAAAGAACAACAGGAAACATGACATGCAGGAAGGTGACAGTGGAGAAAGTGACAGTAGAAAGGGGAGGGACAAGGGGACAGGAGATGAGAGAAGTAGATGCGACAGGAGGTAAGACGAATGGAAGAAAGGAAGTGAGAGGTGATGTGACCAAACGGAAGTCAATAACAAGGACGATGACAGGAAGAAAAGAGACCGGAAGAAAGGAACAACAGAGAAAGCGGCAGGGGGAAAAAGTCAGCAACCAGGAGATGCAAAACGGAGGAGCTACTCTGAAACAGTGATCGAGGGGCATTGAGAACAGAAAGGGTATTTATGGAGACTCCATTTTGCGAAAGACAGACAGGACATTAACAAAGGAGAAGACGTTGTTGTTTGTCTTCGGGGCTAGGATAGAGCATGTGACTGAACGGGTAAGAACGTATTGGGGCTGGCCAAAGGGGTCTATATTAGTACATGTAGGGACGAACAATGCAGACAGGGATGGAACAACCAGGATAGTAAAAGATACAGAGAGTTGGTAGAGACACTGAAGAAGACGGGGTTGAACAGATCATACTCTCAGGAATCTTGCCAGTGATAGGGGAAGGGGAACAACATTTAGAAATTGCAAGAGGATGGCAATTAACGGACTTTAGAGCAGATGTGTGAAGAAAAAGGAGTTGGATTTGTAGATTTGTGGGGATATTTTGTTGGTAAAGAAGACATGTTTATGAGAGATGCCCCCATCTAAGCGGAAAGGGCGCAACAGTGTTCTCCGAGAACCTTCTTCGATCGATGAAAATGGAACAGGTTGCAACTTTAAACTAGTTTCGCGGGGGATACACAGAGAAGCCAAATACTAGAGGCATAGATAAAGATAGCAAAAAGACATCAGCAAAGAACAGCCTGGAAAGCCCTACGGAATTTGGTTATAAATGTGTTTGTTTAAATGCAAGGAGCATAGTAAACAAAAGAAATGAACTAAACATTATGGTAGAAGATACTGACCCTCACATAATAGGTATAACTGAATCTTGGGCCACACCCGATATATCAGATGCCGAATTAGGAATGACAGGGTATGTAATGTTTAGGAAAGATAGATTAGGAAGAAGGGGAGGCGGAGTTATTTTATATATTAAAGAATCCATCCAAGAAAAAGAAGCAGAATGTGAAGAAGCTGTCTGGTGTAACATAGTTACAGGAAAGTCAACATTAACTGTTGGGTTAGTGTATCGGAGTCCAAACATAAGCATGGAAGAGAATGAAAAAATTCATAACGCTATCAAAGAAGTGAGTAAACGGGACTGTGTTATTATGGGGGATTTTAACCATGGGCATATACAGTGGACATCTCTACAGAGTACCGGGAGAGAGGATCAAGAGTTTTTAAATTTAGTACAAGATAGTTTCCTTTCTCAACATGTGTTAGAAGCAACCAGGGGCGAGAACGTGTTAGACATAGTATTGAGCTCACAGAAGGAATTTGTTGATAATGTCAAGATATGTGAGCCACTGGGGTGTAGTGATCCAACCAGATACATTTTATCATCAAAGTAAAGGGAGAACGGAATAGAAATATAAGGTACAGGAAACAATTTCACAAAGGAAGATATAAGGACATGAGGGAATATTTAGCAAAGATAGACTGGAATAACACACTGAAGAATAAGACAGCAACAGAATGCTGGAATATTTTAAAGAGTGAAATTGACTGCGTCGTTGACAAATTTGTCCCCTTGAAAAAACAGGGGAAACGGTCAAAGAAGAAACACTTATCGAAGGAATCCATTAGAAAATTTAAGTACAAGCAAATGATGTGGAAGACATATAGACATACCGGAAGTGAAGAAGACTATAGCATTTATAAAGAAGCACTTAATCAAGCTACAGCTGAAATTAGAAATTCAAAGAGAAGCTACGAACAAAAATTGCTTTTAATATAAAACATGACAGCAAGAGTTTTTATGCGTATGTTCGAAGTAAACAGAAAGTTCAGGATAAGGTCGGTCCTCTAGAAGGTAGTGATGGAAACATAATAACAGAGGGATTCTTAATGGCAGAAAACCTAAATGAGTACTTTAGTTCGGTGTTTACCAGGGAAGATATTAGTATATTATCAGTACTTGAGACTGAGTTCGAAGGGAGAGAGTTTGACTATTTAGGACAACTAATTGTAACCGCAACAATGGTAGCTATGAAAATAAGAGATATGAAGGATAATAAATCACCTGGAGTGGATGGGATTCCTCCCAAATTACTATTGGAAATTGTAGAACAAATCAGCATACCGCTTGCAACAGTGTTCAATTTGTCATTAGAGGAGGGAATAGTTCCGTCAGAATGGAAAGAAGCAAATATTATACCATTATTTAAAAAAGGTTCGAGGAACAAGTCAGAGAACTATAGACCAGTGAGTTTAACATCGGTGATTTGCAAACTATTAGAAAGACTAATTAAAGATCACCTGGTTGATTTTCTTGTTAAAAATAAATTGATAAACCCATCTCAACATGGGTTTTTAAAAGCGAGGTCATGCTTAACAAATATGTTATGTTTTTTGGAAGATGTCACAAAGTGGCTAGATGAGGGATCACCAGTAGATATAATCTACTTAGATTTTAAAAAAAGCCTTTGACAAAGTGCCACACCAAAGACTACTACTTAAACTAAAGGCCCATGGCATAGGAAATGGAATGATCAACTGGATAGAAAAATGGCTTATTGATAGAAGACAAAGAGTAGTAGTTGATGGGGAGGTTTCAAACTGGAAACCGGTTTTGAGTGGAGTACCGCAGGGATCAGTACTGGGACCTATTTTATTCTTAATATATATCAATGATTTGGATGATGACATAACAAGCAAGGTGTTGAAGTTTGCGGACGACACAAAAGTGTTTAGGAAAATTAAAAGTGATGGAGATAGACAGCATTTACAAGATGATCTTATTAAGTTGATAGAATGGTCTGAGAAGTGGCAAATGCTGTTTAATTTTGGAAAGTGTAAGTGCCTTCACACAGGACATGGGAATGAAGATGCACAATATACAATGGGTGATACTGTACTAAATACTACCTTAAAGGAAAAGGACTTAGGGGTAACTATTTGTGCTGACATGAAGGTATCAGAGCAGTGTGGAATTGCAGCAGCGAAGGGAAACCAAGTTATTGGATTAATTAGGCGAAATATTGTGTACAAAGAAAAAGAACTAATAATACTGTATAAAACAATAGTTAGGCCTCACTTAGAATATTGTATACAAGCATGGAGGCCATATCGCAAGAAGGATATTGATATGCTAGAAAGAGTACAAAGGAGAGCAACCAAAATGATACCAAAACTCAGGAATATTAGTTATGAAATGCGTCTAAAAGAATGTGGTTTAACAACACTAGAAACCAGAAGATTGAGAGGAGATCAGATTGAGGTGTTTAAAATATTGAATGGATATGAAAATATTGACAGAAATATTTTTTCACAGTCAAGGAAGAGAGAAGGACTAGAGGACATGGAGTTACATTAGCAAAGAAGCAGTGTAGACTAGATATTAGAAAATTTTCATTTTCACAAAGAACAGTAAACGAATGGAACAGATTATCAGCTGATTGTGTAGGTGCTAGTAGTGTTAATATATTTTAAAATAAAATCGACATATACCTAAGAAGGGCGGGGTATACTTAGATAGATAGGTTGGACACTCGATAAGCCAAATGGCTTCCTAGTCCACCTGCCATCTAGAGTTGAATCTCTAGGTGGCAATCTTGTTAAATCTTGTTAAATCCCACAATTTGTCTATCACATCATCTAGTACCATGTGACTTGAGCTGGGTTTGGACATGGACATGGTATGAGTGCTGCCCCTGGTGCTAGTCGTCTGAATCAGCTGATTTGGAAGCGAGATAATGAATCGGCAATGTCGTTGTGAACCCCAGGGATACCATGTTAAACGTCTCATAGGTTTCATAGCAGGTTGTGCTTGTGACCTGCCCTTGTTTATAATATGAACAGTAGCTTCGTTGTCACAGTAGAAACATAATTTCTTTCCTCCCCACTCTGATCCCCACAGTATGTCTGATATAAATATGGGGTATAGCTATAGAAAAGCCGTGGACCACTACTTATTATTTGTAAGCCTTAGTTCTGGAGACCAAACTGCATAACACTATATGTTTTTGAAAGAAACCGCCATACCCTAAAATTACTGCTGCATCTGTGTACAAGTAAGGAATCTGAGCCACATGGCCAAATCGAGGCGAAATTCTACATTCAGCCTGACATGGTGGTGTAATTCTTTAAACGAGGCAGCCAAAGCCAAAGTGTTGTAACAGACAAAACGTCTCCCTTGTTTTATCCCGCTTGAAACAAAATCTATATGGCCTAACAGGCTTACTAATTTAAAGCTCTTTTTGATACACTCTGTTTACTTTCTAACTTTCGAATTTATATAACATGTCTCGAATCCTACCGAGCTTTTCTAGCAGTAACCAGTGGCCAGTTGCATGACACACACCCAAGTGCAAATCACACCCAAGGTAGGGTAATTAACACATAGGTGACACCTAGCCAGTAGGAGCGGTTGCATGACACACACCCAGCTGGGTTATGTCATAAGTTAGGCCGAACTTTCTAGGGCAACTCGAAGCAGCCCCAACTGCAGCTGGGTGACTTGCAGCCATTGTATCAATGGCAGCAGCGATTTACTGCTCGTATACATTCTACTACTGTCCTCATAATCATGGATATAAGGGTGTTTACTTA
Source organism: Ridgeia piscesae (assembly GCA_025642075.2). Lineage (NCBI taxonomy): Eukaryota > Metazoa > Annelida > Polychaeta > Sabellida > Siboglinidae > Ridgeia > Ridgeia piscesae. The sequence continues at coordinate 5,364 of JAODUO010001843.1, forward strand.
CATGTCAGTCTGTCAATGTTGCATGCTAATTACTAAATATTAACAATTTAAATTGCTATTATTAAATGGTTTGTTACTTTGCATTTATTACCACTGTATATATGATTGTACACAGTTCATAGTGACAGTATGTATGTCTTCATAAATATGAACATAATGGCCTTTTACTAAGATGCGCAGGTCTATCAAAGTGGCGTGTTAATTACAAAATATTGATTAATTAATTAAATTATTATTAAATGATTCATTAATTTATATTTGTAACTACTATTAATGTGGTTATACACATTGCATAATATGTGAACTTATCGTCATAATCATGGACATTACGGCCTTTTGTTTTTGTGTTGGTCTGTATAAGAATATTTATTTATTTATTTATTAATGAATATTACATAACTATTAAATTATATCTCTTACCACAATTAAAGCGGTTTATTTTTACAAATTGCATGTTTATATAAACGTATTCATGGTCATTGTGGCATTTGACAAAACACGTTTCTGTGTGTTGACAGACAGACTATTAATGACTTCATTTATTTATTATTACATGACCAGTTAATATATATTTATTCTCATAATAAATGTGGTTGTGCATACTGCATAATATGTATAAATATATTCATATTTATGAACACTGCTGGTCTTAATTAGAATGTGTTTGTCTGTTAACTTGGTGCAATACTTAGCTAATATTAACTAATTAGTTGAATTAATTTGTATGACCAAAATAATATTGTTAATTTATTACTCCATTCAATGCCTTTCAAAACACTGCAAACAGTATTTTTATAATTATATAAATAACAAAGTTATTCCATTTTAAATTCACGTTTATTCAAATATTTATCAACAGAATACATAGTAATTAGCTCATTGCCAGTTTTTCTTTAGGTCCTCCACACTCTGCAACGTCGTCGATAGAGCGTTGACCTCTGCCGTCACAGCATACCATCCTTTTTTCTGTCCCTGTTCGACATGGTTGAGTTGAATCGGCCTTGTAACAGTTCTTATATTTGGCCGTATCCCTGATTTTGGCACAAACTCAGCATGAGAAAAGTTGTCATTACGATTTCGGTGTTGTTGAGGTGCTTCCGCCATGATGACTGTGAGAGGTGAAATTAATTCTGCGAAGATTTGGTCTCAAAATGCGGCAATCCGCTTATCGGTTACTCGTGCTTGTATCCCCTCGTTTGGCGGTATCTGGGTGGCTGTTATGCAACCCACCCCAAGCGGTCGCCCAGCTAGGTGACAATTACAGAGAGAGAGGGGTTGTTTTACAGCCTAACTTGGTTGCGTGCCATGCAACCGGGCTTCCGTGGTGTTGGTATCGATAATAATACACACATACTGTAACTGTTCTCTCTGCTGCGGTACTCGGATAATCAATTGTCCGTAAGCCATCTAAAAGATAGAGAATGAACCCAATTCCGTAGTTGTGTTGCTATCCAACACATAGCCTATGAAAGCCAGTAACATATTTTAGGGCTTGAGCAGCTGCCAAATACTAGCCTGATGTAAAAGTATAGTATGCCCCATTCCACTTGACCCCGTTCAAATGCCATAGTGATGGATGTATAGGTACGAGCTTAAAGACATTAACAATATCAGTCTTGCATAAACAAGATCATTTACGTCTTTCTAAAATCCCACTAATTACATCATCCAATTTTACGTAGGTTAGTGAGTAATCCTCTTTGTTGATGAGTTCTTTTAAACTGGCATTGTGGGGGCAGATAAATCAACAATTAAAAACTTCTTACCAGAGTGTGTGCATTCAGTCACGCCAAGTGGGCTCACCCTGAAGGCTGAGAAAGGAGGTGTTTTAAAGGGGCCAACCAAGTATCCCTTCAGCACTTCAGCCTCGATTAAATTGTTCAACTATATCTGGCTGGAATGTTGTTGATTTGCTGTTGGGATATTCAAAAGACACGGTTGGTGGTTTGTCAGAAAATTTGAAAAACCCATCTCTCATACCATTGACAAGTTTAAACACCAAATCCCTGTATGGATGCTCATTTAACTCCATCTCTATCAATGTCGATAGGGGTTGGGGTCACTGTTCATTCACATATGTTTTAATGAAAACGATAAGCTACAGCATAGTAAAGATAGCGCCATAGTATAAAATACAATTATATTTTATATTGCAAAACACTATATTCGTTATATGTTCTGCATAAAAAGACTCATGACGTTTTAAATCATCCGTAAATCGCTGCCGTATCCGCATGTCGCATCCATACATCGGTGAGTTTTTTAAACATTGTACCAATTGCAGAAAAATGGAGCCTAGCATTCAAACTTCTTATTCATTATTTAATCATTATTACCTTGATTAAATACTGAAGCGCATAGAACGTAACACGGATAATTGCTTGCAGCGTTACACATGTTTGAAAGATGATACCCAACAGTAGTCAAGGTGGCATTGACTATTTGACTTGACCACATAAAACATCCGTTTTACTAATTATTACTTTGTGTTTATGTTACAATACATTTTAAACTATTTTACATGGAACACATATCGTGCGTATATGATACAATATGAGAGTATTGTTAGTTATCATTTTTTATTATGGAGGGATTTAGTCAAAAAATACGATTTACGGCCCTAAATCGAGAAATGTAACAATCAATAATTATTTTACCTTTTAAAAGTGAAAAATAAAATATTAACTAACTTATAACAACATGCCCATACTAGCATAACTTAAATTATGTTTCACTTGTGTATCCATCAGCCATTAGGTCGCATATAACGTGGGGAAAAGATTATCAGTTGTATTTTGAACTGGGTGAAGTTGTGATGTAGAGGACATGCTTCACATCATCGCATAGATGTTTACGGATTTTGGGGTCAAGTTACTTCAGGAACTGAGTCACAGCCGCAACAATGTATGACCTGCACATATAATTTATGCAGGAGATGTCGTTGCTGCGGTAGTGGATAACAGCCGGGGGTTGTAATTTGTTTTGCTCCCATAAATGTTAAGAGAATAATTGTCTGAACAATTAATTCTAGAGACCGCCATTGTTTAAATAATAAACTAATAACACATTGTTAACATTTATCGTCTATAGTTGACATCGAAAATATATATTTAGTAACACAAGTCGTTTTGACGATAGTTATTTCATTCTTTTAAAAATATGCATCATGTTGTAATCACGCTTGTTCCGTATTGTGATAATTGTTTGATTGTTATGATATCATTGTAATTTGGGAATCTGGTAACATACTTCTTGCCCTGTATTTGTATATTTGGCACTTTGGTATATTGCAATTGTTGTTATCGTTGACATGCATATTGTGTATATAAAAAGATTGCATATAATATTTGCAACATCTGTTCAGATAATGGACACAAGAAACAGAATGTTCCACTCAAGCACATTCGAAGTGTCCCGCAAATCAATGGAGAACACTATTCAGCATATGATAGAACTGCTTGAAGCTAAAGACGTGGCCAACGACACTGCAGCAACAAAAGCCGTTGAACGCCTCAAAGAGGTGAGTAATCAAACATAAATGTTTGCGATACTCGACTTTGTGAATAATGATACTAATTTGTGATATGATTTCCTGTTGTGATGGATGTGTGTGTGTGTGTGTGTGTGTGTGTGTGTGTGTGTGTGTGTGTGTGTGTGTGTGTGTGTGTGTGGGTGGGTGGGTGGGTGGGTGGGTGGGTGGGTGGGTGGGTGGGTGGGTGGGTGGGTGAGTGAGTGGTGTATAACCAAAACATAGACGTTTTCAAAGTGCAATTTTTTTTATTAAAACTAAAATTGCTCGTTGTGTTTTTCATAATAATAATAATAATGTTTTATTATTTATTAAGGACGCCAATGAAGATGTTCCCAAAATGATCTGTATGTATAAATAATGTATAGTTAATACTTGTAATAGAGAATTCCCTCGAAGTAGTCAACAGTACTATCCTTTTTCTATCCAGATATATAACAGGAGTGCCACAAGGATAAGTGTTGGTACCATGAGTTTTTCATTACACATGCAGCCGCTATGCTAGCCAGCTAAAACTGTTTGTCTCTTCGACTTGAACAATTCAAAATTGTGCGCCTTCTTTAAAAAAAATGGGAGACCGGGGCTAGTTGTAACAAAAACAACTCATGTCAAGAGTGCAGGTTGGTTTTTTAACTGATCGAAACTTTTTCATACCAAAGGGTCCCCACAGATGATTACGGCAAAATGGTTTGCTTATTACACATTTGTGGTATAATGAGTTATATGACTTGTTTAAAAGTATTATAATTGATGCCTTTACGGGGCAAATTATACCAGCTTACGGGGTAGATTGTAATGTACATGTTCCACATTGGTTCAAAGTGTAATGACATAGAAAACTACACAAATGGTTCAGTTTCTCTCTCCAAATATACTTTTGGCTATATATGTAGCTTGTTACTTGACAATGATGATATAAACCATAACATAAAAGCACATCGTTTATAAGATTCTGTATAAAAATGTACCTTTTTAAAAACCGCATTTAACATAATCCTTTCACTTACCAAAACAATTAATAGCATAACCATTTCAGCTGCAATGATCTGTCGTTTATATCTTGTAACTGCTTAATGTCATCGCGTTAGAGACCTACTCGCTGTCCAATTAGCACAGGTGACACAAATAGAACAAATACCAAAAACATGATGTTCATTGAGGGTTTTAATGTCTCCTCCCACACATACACACCAAGATGTTAAACCATTTGAAACCCCACATCTCACATATCCCAGCTAGTTGTGTCGTATAATTACCAAGCGTGAATCCAAAGTCAAATAATTGCGCAGTCACACCGTGCACGCCATCCAAATATCTTAATATAACAAAATGTGCAGGACATCGACAGCTGAATATTGTTTCGCCAGTTATACCCGATTTAAAGACGATTCTTTTTTACGATTAAAAACAAACTATGTTTAAAAAATGTAACTGACTGCATACTAGTTAAACTATTAACATGTTACACATGTAGACTTAAATAACTGGATTGGCGATGGCCAAAGAATTGATTGGCCACCATTAAGAACTTGTTAATTTGACAGTAACATGTGTTCAATAGTGAACCTATAAATGTTTTATCCTATGAACGTTTTGTTTGACTTGGACTCATTAGGTCTTAGAAATAATTCAGCTTGACTCCCCAAACGGCAACTTTGAGGAACTCTGGTGTAATTTGCATAAATCCAAGATGGCCTTTGGTCATATCTAAAGAAGGGGGAGGAGGAGGGAGGGAGGGAGGGAGGGAGGAGGAGGGAGGGAGGAGGGAGGGCAGGGAGGGAGGGAGGGAGGGAGGGAGGGAGGGAGGGAGGGAGGGAGGGAGGGAGACGGACGGACGGACGACGGACGGACGGACGGACGGACGGACGGACGGACGGACGACGGACGGACGGACGGACGGACAGACGGACGGACGGACGGACGACGACGGACGGACGAGGACGGACGACGAGACGGACGACGGACAGGACGGACGGACGGACAGGACGGACGGACGGACAGGACGACGGACGGACGGACGGACGGACGGACGGACGGACGGACGGACGGACGGACGGACGGACGGACGGACGGACGGACGGACGGACGGACGGACGGACGGACGGACGGACGGACGGACGGACGGACGGACGGACGGACGGACGGACGGACGGACGGACGGACGGACAGTGCTATAATAATTGCTAGAAATAGCCATATCATAGATATGGAATTTTCTTTATCTTTATGGTATGCAATATGACGTGGAACCGTTACCTGAAACGGTAAACGTGGAACTAATGTCAAAAAGTCAATTGTTGTTGAAGATTATTTGCACGTATATCGAGATATTTATCACAGTTCACTGTGGCTGAAGAAAAGAATAACCCATACACCCACTTGCAGATTGAAAGCATGAAGTTGGTCATCAATGAAGAACTGTTGAAAACCGAACTCACAATGTGGGAAGAGATCGTTGCCAAATGTATATATAACAAACAGGTAAGCCGTTGTGGTTGAAGACGAAACGTTCTGTTGAGCCATCTTAAATTATCTATAATCAGTGGTTCACAACTGTTTTGTCTACAAGGCTCCCATGTTCACTACACAAATGTGGGACCCCCATTAGAAATGACATGCTAGGAGTGTTCACTACAATTATGTGATGTCAACATCTATATGCGTTTATTGAACATTAAAATAAAACGTGTTTAGCATTGTTAATGTTATTATGCAGCCTTTTAGATATTCCTAAGATATAATTGTTTTCTGTGAAGCTAATGTCATACTTGGTTTTGCACACATAGATTTCAAAATTGTTCATTCTCTTGATAGTCTAACCACGAAGTCAGTCAGTCAATATGACCTGCAAATAATACGACCAATGTCATCTTCCGTGGACAATCGTATCTGCATTTAGTTGTCACAATCATGGCTGAGAAGCCATGCTCTCACAAATAATTCCCGCTGAATGCTGCATGGTAACATACTTTGAACTACACACCATAATTCGACCAGAATGTTTCCAACTGCACGTCAAAGAAAACAAAGTGTCATGGAATTGTCAAGAGTGAAGTAAATTGTGGTGCTTTGCTTGTTTTAGTCGTCCCATGATAGTAAATGTATGGATGTGTTAACGTGATGTGTTAGTTTATTATCTATGTCAGAAGTTATTTTGTTTTAATTGTACCTGATTAAATCACTTTTGTCCTACCATATCGCAGACCCATTAGCAGTTTTGTGTGGCGTCCAATGGGCGGGGGTGGGGCACCTGTTACGAACTGCTAATTTAGATGCATAAATCATAACATTGTGATAGTTGAGAGATAATACAAAACATTTATATTTTGATTAATTCTAGAATAAAATAAGTGTTTTTCTTCTGAAAATAAATTATTTTTTCTTGCGTAGCATAGATTGATAATGTTTCTGTTTGTATAGCGTGGCTAAAATCCCGTTCCCGTGTATTCACAAAGTTTAACATTGTATTTAGAAATAGTTAAAATCGATCTGAAACACGTCGATGTAGTGATTCCAGCTGAAGGGCGGGATTTAAAAAGGAAACAAAAACAAGGTCGGGGAAATTCTCTAAAGGACACCACTTAAGCGTTAGCTGCTATTATTTTAAAATGTGTTTTTGCACTATTCGACGCGGGAATACAAATTCATCATAAAATACAGTAGACGTCATAATTATTATAAAATAAAGCTACATTGTTTAGATAACTATGTAGTATGTACACACTATTGAACGGAGTTATACGCTGGACATAGCAGCATATAAATAATGTTTATTATTATTATTATAAAGGAAAGCTTACAAAAATGGGGCGTTTTGAGGAGGCATGCCCCCATAGCGTCCCACCGCCTCAATTATGTCACAGAGTGGTAACTTCTGTTCAGTCCGTGTATGTCGACAAATATTTATTTAGATTATTGTTCGATATATGGAACGCAATTAGGCCTGTTATAATAATGACAATGCCAAATTACTACTAGGCCTATAGACTAGCCACCATTGATTCGTTGTTGATTGTTAACCTACAATGATTGTCTACATTCAACAATACTGTGAAGTCCTACTGCATGCACAGATCGCATGCAGATTTTGTCAATTCCACACTTCGTGGTACCACCATTGGTGACACAATGGATATTGCAGCCAATCTTCTTTTGGTGGCATGGTATGGAGCTCTCTGGAAATGCACCTGATTCGTCAGCCGTAGGGTTCGCACCAATATTGCCCACGTGTTCGACAGTGGTTCGTTCTTGTTATTCGCTTATTGGATTGCTTGCGTGTCTGCTTATTGGCTTGCATCTCAAGCTTCTCGTTCAGTAGCTGATGCTTTTCTCGCAAATTATCAACGTATGGCGATAATATGACATATCCTGCAGACTAGGACCGTCGTTTAAATAGCCGGGGCCCAACCTTGGGGAGTGGTGATGTGCCGTGAATGAACGTGTGTATTGTTGTCATTGGTGTAGTGCGGCCAGTCTACGAAGAACCTCAGATGCAAACATGTCATTAAGAACATTTATCGCTTGCGAGGCACTGCTTGCTGGGAGTGCCTGCATCTCTAAATACCGCATGGTTGAATGGCCACAGTCCACAGCTGTACAACCCCGACACGGCTTTGTCGGTCGTGCAAGCTCTTGCGTGTGCTGCTCTAAAGAGGGCTGCAGTGTAGTAGAATGTCAGTCGATTTCCAGGGTTTCTAATCATCCCATATCGCATACCGGTCTCTAGTACTCCTTGAACGGTCTATAAGTCGTGTGCGATTGAAAGATATGTAAACAAAGAATATGCCCTTTTTGGCAGGCGCCGGTTTGTCAGCATCGACAAAGTGATCCAACCACTGCACAATTACTTTGCTGTCTGTCCAGCCACTGTCTGTCACCACTCCCACGGTACCAGGTGGAAAGCCATACGAGCAAATGCTCGTTCGTTTTTTTCCTCGGGTAGATCGTAAATGGTGCGAGATAACATTTCCAGCTCATGTTTCTCTGGTAGTTTGATGTCTCCAAAAAGTAGGTCTTACCTTGCTGGATTCCTCTTCCTTGGCTTTGCACTTGCATGGCTCAAAGGTTACTTTCCACTATTCTACTCAGGCCCTAATTCTCTCCAGGTCCCTATTCAAGCATGCTGATACACATCTGCTGTCACTACTGGGTCTGAATTTCTGCATACAGATACAGTATGTTCTCACATTCACCACCTACGTCATCAATAAATACCGAGAATAGCAGCAGGACCAGAATTGAGCCTTGATGGATAGACGCGTAGATGCATGTGATACTTGAGGATTGGCCAAATAAGATCATTGTGATGGAGCGATTGGATAAGTAACACTCAGGATAAGTCAGCAGCTTGCCAGTAACTCATTTGCCTTTGAGCTTGGAGCATAGACCACTGTGCCACACAGCATCAAAAACACCTTTGATATCCATAACAATAAGACACACTTCACAGCGTCTGTCCAGAGTAGAGCATCGGACCATTGCTGAGATATGAGGTTACTATAGCAACCGTGTCTGTGTGATATAAGGTGGTTCTATAGTAGATAGTTCTGAAGCTGGTTATATACCGCGGCCTTCATAACTTTACTGATGCTGGTTACAAGCGATGTACATGAATCCCTCTTGAGGACTGGGATGACTTAAGCACATTTCCACTGGCTGGGAAACACTCCATGTGCGAAGCATAATTTAAGACATACATGACAGAGGTCTTTCTGTTTTAGGACTTTGTTAGAGATATAATTTGTTCTCACGTTTTAAGTTTCCCAGAAACCTCTTCATGTATTTGGCACTGAAAGCTATGTTGTCCTTAATATTTGGTGGTATCAAAGCAACCTCTGGAACTGGCTCTTCCGCATTATCTTTGTAAAAGTCTGGACTAGTTTTTCAGCCTTATGTTTTGTTGTGGTAGATCTTATAAAACTGGTATGTCGCGCCTAGTCGTTCTTCCGGTAAGATCGCTAACATCATTTCACGACGTCTTGCTGCTAAGGCTTCCGTCTGAGAGTTGTTCTTCATTCAGTTTGTTTTTATACCTTCTTCTGGCTTGTTTCTCTAACCTGTCAATTTCGTTCTTGTTTCTGCAAATTTGAATCTGTTCTTGTGTGGTATTTTCCTTGAGTTTTTTTAAATAGGCGTCTGTTCCTAGTTGCAGCATTCCGACAGTGATCATCAAAACAAAGTTTGTCACCAGTCTTTTGGGTAAAAACAATATGCTTGGAATGTAGATTTCTATAACATCGGACATGGTGCTGATGGTTTGACTGAAAGCATGATCTCCTGTTTGGAAGACTTGGGAACAGTCTGCAGAAGACAGATAAACTGCCATGCCCCTGTGATCAGCTTTACCGTAGCGCTAAACCTTCCGTCTGTAATGTTTATCTCTATAGGTGGGCTCGTCCACCTTATCTACGACAGGGTAGTGATCAATGATGCAGTTGCATATGTTGTAGCGCATATGTTGTAGCACTGGCGGTCAGGTCGTTTAGAACGAGGTCCATGATTTTATCCTCCATAGTTGCTTCAGCAGCAATCCACTTGAGCCCAAGAGAGTTGAACATATCTAGTGTCCGTCGACCAGCTGCATCTGCATCTGGTGCGACTGCCAAGCCAATCTATCGGTGGACGTTGAAGTATCCGAGGAAACCCATTGACTGGCCATTGAATTCAATACGTTTCAACAGGGTATTGGAGTCTTATTGGAGCCTAGGTTACTTATTCCATCCCTTTTTCCTATCCCTGTTCGACAAGGTTGATTTGAATCGGCCTTGTAACAGTTCTTATCTTTGGCCGTATGCCTTTATTAATGCCACAATCTCAGCATAAGAGATATTGTTCTTACGATTTCCCTGTTGTCGCGCTGCTTCCGTCATGATGACTGAGAGGTGAAATGGATTCTGGGAAGATTTATTCTCAAAATCCGCTTATCGATTACTCGTGCATCTATACCCTAGTTGGGCGGCACCCGGGTGGCTGTTGTGCAACCCGCCCCATGCGGTCGCCCAGCTAGTTGGCACCTAGAGAGATGGGGTAAATTTACCGCCTGACTTGGGTGCGTGTCATGCAACCGGGCAGTGTCGAAAAACTAATATTAAAGAACACTTGGTCGATGTTCATTTTAAACATAATTTGCTCAACCTATCTGTACAAGGGTTTCCAAAAGCGAGGTCATGCTTAACAAATACGCCATTTTGGAATATGTCACTAAGTGTTTATACACGAGGTCACCAGTAGATATAATCTACTTATAGATTGAATTAAAAATCTTCGACGAAGTGCCACATAAAAGATTACGACTTAAATCAAAGGCCTGCGGCATAGGAAATAGTATGATTAATTGGATAGTAAAATGGCTTATTGATAGAAAAAACTAGAAGTAGTTGACGGAGAAGCTCCATTCAATCCCCTTTTTAAGATCGTCTTGTAAATGGTGTAAATGTCCATCACTTACAATCCTTCTAAACAATATTATCATCCGCACATTTCAACAATTTATTCTTAATAACACAGTATATGAAGAACAATAATTGTGTTTTATTCGACCAATATTTCATGTCAAACAACTCAGAACCAATACAAATATAAAAATCACAGCAAACATGGTAAAAATGTATCATAACTAACAATACAACGTACGGTCAGGAACCTGTTTTAAGATCATGCTAGTATCTATCGAGGAGCCACCTTTCAGGACATTTCACGAACAAAATTAGCTATATCAAATTCTTCCAGAGAGAGAGAGAGAGAGAGAGAGAGAGAGAGAGAGAGAGAGAGAGAGAGAGAGAGAGAGAGAGAGAGAGAAAGAGAGAGAGAGAGAGCGTGAGAGAGGAGAGTGAGAGAGAGAGAGCGAGAGAGCGAGAGAGCGAGAGAGCGAGAGAGCGAGAGAGCGAGAGAGGTAGAGAGCGAGAGAGCGAGAGAGCGAGAGAGCGAGAGAGCGAGAGAGCGAGAGAGCGAGAGAGCGAGAGAGCGAGAGAGCGAGAGAGCGAGAGAGCGAGAGAGCGAGAGAGCGAGAGAGCGAGAGAGCGAGATAGCGAGAGAGCGAGAGAGCGAGAGAGCGAGAACGAGAACGAGAAAGCGAGAGCGAGAGAGCGAGAGAGCGAGAGAGCGAGAGAGCGAGAGAGCGAGAGAGCGAGAGAGCGAGAGAGCGAGAGAGCGAGAGAGCGAGAGAGCGTGAGAGCGAGAGCGAGAGCGAGAGCGAGAGAGAGAGAGAAAAAACATTATTTAAAGATACATATGCGCAGCTGACATGGTTATAGTATCCTTAGGTACTGCATATATACATAACAGTTTTATATACTGCATGCATCTTTAACTATTTCAGGTTTGTTGTTTAATAATAATGGCAAAGAATGCCTGACACATTTCTTTGCAGAAGCATGTTTGACTTGATAAGTGTATATTTTATTTTTATTTCTAGTAGCATGACTATATATATATAATATATATAAATATATATATATAATATATATATATATAATATATATATAATATATATATATATATATATATATATATATATATATATATATTATATATTTTATATATATTATATATATAAGTGAACGAATGTTCTGAGAAGCGGCAAATATTGTTTATATGTTTATATTTCTAGAATTTAAGTGGCTCCAAACATAATATTGGAACGAAAATGTACAATATAAGTTGGGGTAATACCGTAATATTTGCATTGTTCACTATTACAGACAATCTTGAAATTTGTCACATCGTTTGATGATCTGGACATACATTTTCGATCAGAAATCGAAGACCTGAGAGACAGGATGAGTGATGTGGAAGGTATGGCATGTAACCAGATAACGTTTATTGAATCGATCATTGTAGCTTTGTTACTTGTATGTATTGATGAGTTCACGTTTGTGAATCGACATTTCTATGGTGCCCCCTGCGCCATGGACACTGCTTCGTCAAACATTTATATTTCTGAATGAATCGGTTTCAAGAAAGCCTTTTGTAAGATAAGCAAGAATCAACATTTGGATCGTCCTAATTAAACAGGTTTTCACCACGCCAGCTGTTCCTTCTCTTCCACAGTAGTTCTGACTTAGTTAGTTTTACAATTATGCCTATTTGTAATTTTGGACCAAGTGTAACGGCTTCTTAAGATTAAGATAAGGTGTTCATGACTTCATAATGAGCAATACACTTATATCATAACCCATATGTATATATTTCATACCCATGCATGCCAATGTGCAAAGCATAGTAGTATGACAGGTCTGATCATCTTCATTATAAATCAGTGCAAATAAAAAGATGGCAAATTATTTTACTTCATAGTAATTTACCAACATCCGACACAAAGCATGTTAATGAAGTGTAAAGTGGATTTTTACAATGCTTTCTATGTGTAAGCTAGTCCATATAGCTTGATTAACTACTATTTATCGATATGATTTATTAAAAATAGGTAATTTTCTTGTGTGTCCTAAATTTATCAATAACTGACTCACTATTCATGAAAGGTTTTGAGCTATTGGTTGTGAGATAAAATACCTTAGTTTTCAGGTGCATATTTCATGTATTTATGCATACCGCTGTGCATTATCAGGGCAATCTGACATTTATGCATGTCTTAATTATGAATATATGCATATTTAAAAATGCTACGTAATAATATATTTATTTAAATTTAATAAATTCAAATACCCTTTTGAGTGTGAAAAAAATGGTAAGGGTAACACATTTCAGGAATGTTGGTGGCTTTCACATAGTATGACTACATTAAACAATAACGCATAATTACTACTAAATAAAATAAGCTTTCTTTTCTTTAAAATAAGTAAGTAACAAGATAGATACATACAGTTTACTAACCCCATAACTGGTCTCACAGACCAAAGCTTATTGATCAATAGTCATTTGCCATAATAAGACGCCACCCTCCACGATAACGAACATTGTATTATAATCCACCACATTGACACATGCAGTCTGAAACAAATGTGATTGTAGTTGCAGATGTTTAGTTTATATTAGCTACTTTAAATGCATAACATCCGCACGTATCCAATTGTGTCCCTTCATGTGGTGGACATATGCAATGCAATTATCTATTATGCAACATCCTCACTAAACTGAAATGGCGTGAAATAATGAGGTGGAATTAGTATGGAATTCACATATGATAAATTTATGTTTTACATTTGATTGAGTTACTATAACTACAACACATGTTAGTTTGAATTTAATAGCATTTTAAGTTATCTGTTTTATAGGTCCAGTTTGCAGAAGAAAAACGGTGTAGTGATTGCAGACACGTACACATAGTAGTTGATGGAGATGCTTTAAAATGGAAATCAATTTTGAGTGGAGCATCACAGGATCAGTATTGAGACATATTTTATTCTTAATATTTATAATAATAATAATAATTTATTTTTATATAGCACCCCATCCGAATAATTGTTCTGGGGCGCTTCACAATAATTATTCCTAATTGAGTTAAAATAATAATAATAGTAAGAATAATTTAATAAATAAAAACGCTAATAAAGTACTACTTTAAAAAATGAATATGCTAATAAAAACAATCATGTTCCTTTAAAGTACCGACATAATTTAGTACACAACTATACAATGTATTAAAAATAATAATAAAAAATAACTAAATACATAAAACAGTATAAATATGTAACAATTAAAATAATAAATACAGTAAAATAAATGGACGAATAGCTGACTAATTAATTATAATCGTCGAATGTCAAAATAATAATATGTAAAAAGAGTGCAACCATAAACTGATTAACAATCGTACATTGGTGCACTGTAATGGGTAGTTGGTTCTATGCCATTGGAGCTGCACAAGACAAGGATCGTTCGCCAATTTTAGTTCGGGAAGTGGTTTTTTAATGAACTAACTGATCAGAAGAGCTTAGACTGCGTGTTGGGCAAACGGGAGAGAGAAGTGCTGATAAATTTGGAGGTGCAAGACCATGGAGATTTTTAAAGGTGAGAAGTAGGGTCTTGAATGTCATGCGACTCTTAAAAGGTAGCCAGTGCAGCTCCAAGAGCATGGGCGTGATATGATCTCGTTTTGATCGAATCAGTATAATACGAGCACAAGCATTTTGAACGCGTTGTTATTTCTCAACTACCGCCACTAACAGTTCATTCAGGAGGCTGTTGCAACAGTCAAAGCGTGATATAACCATGACATGCGCTAGTTGTTGTGTATGTCCTTGTTCTAAATAGCTACGAATGCATCCAATGCTTACGTGTCTTGTTACGTGTCGCTTAAGGGACATATTGGAATCGAATGTCACTCCCAAAGTTCTGGCGTGCGTGTTCGGTGTCACGTGAATGTTCCCGTTTCTTACATCTTCGGGATGAAGGTGTTGGTGTGCTGATTTCGGATGGATGATGAGGATCTCTGTTGTATCGTCGTTCAGCTTCAGAATGTTGGTTTTCAGCCACTGACGGATACTGGAAACACGTAATTCCATTTTCCTGAAGGCAATCTCTGGTGAAGTGTTATCGCTCAGGCTGAATTCTTGGAAAAGTTGGGTGTCATCGGCAAGATGTTTAAGTAGTGATGCAAATGGGGTCATATAAATGGTGAACAATAGTGGTCCGAGGACTGACCGCTGCAGAACACCGCATGTCAGCTTGTATTGTCGGTGTTGTGAGTAGGCAGCGAACCTTGACAAACAATGGTCTTCGACGCCGATGGCGTTACTCAATCTGTTTCAAAGAATGGCGTGATCAATCGTATAAAATGCTGCGCTCAGATCGATTAGCAGCAAAATCAAACCTTTGCGTTCGTCAATGGACCGGATTAGGCTGCCATGCACGTGTAGTAATGCCATTTCCTTACCTTGAATTTACCTTGAATCCTCTTCTACTACGTAGTCGAGGAGTAGACGAGGAAGGGAGTCAATCCCTGACTCGTGTAATCCTCCGCCCTATTTCGCAGATACTTGTCAATGTGACCGTTAAATTGGTTGATGCCTGCGGACGTAACAGCACTTCCGAGGAAGTCTATTCCAATCGTTTACTATCCTTTGAGTGAAAGAGTACTTTCGTATATCAAGTATAGAGTGTAATTTGCTTATTTTGTAAGGTTGCCCTCTTGTTTTGCCCTGCTCAGTTTCCATAATAAAGAAGTCGGCAGAAAAAATACTATCCAACCCATTTATTATTTTTAAAACTTCTGACAAATTTTCTCTCACCTTTCTTGTTTCCAAAGGTGTAATTTTTAATATTCTTAGACTTGTATGGTTTAAATGTTTTAATTCAGGAATAATCCTGCTCATCCTTCGTTGCATAGATTCTAATAAATCTATACCTTTCTCTTTAAATGGGTGCCATGCCTGAATACAATAATTCGGGTGGGCTCTCACTAAGGATTTATATAGTTTTAAAACTACCTCCTTGGTTTTATATTTAAAGGCTCTATTTATCATGCCTAGCATTGCATTTGCCTTATTAGCTGCCCTAACATATTGTTTTGTTATATCCAGTGTTTCTGTGATTATGACTCCTGAGTCTCTCTCCTCGTGTGCTGTTTTAATGCATTCATTTCCCATAAAATAGTCACACTTTTTATTGCTGTATCCGTAATGTATACATTTGCATTCTTCAGCATTGAACAGCATTGACCATACAGTGCTCCACTCATTTAGGGTACTCAAATGTTTTTGTACTTTTTCCGCGTCCTCATACGTTGACGCTTGACTGAAAAGCTTATTGTCATCAGCAAATTTAAGAATATGATTTCTCACACTCTCATCTGTGTTATTTAAACATATCACAAACAAAACTGGACCCAAAACAGAGCCCTATGGGACCCCACTCCTTACTGGTGGTTGTGCCGGTATGTTGATTATACCAATGATTTGGATGACGATATAATAAGCAAGATGTTGAACTTTGCAGACGATACACAAATATATAGAAGAATTAAAATGATGGAGATAGACAGCTTTTACAAGATGATCTTAATAGGTTGATCGAATGGTCTGAGAAGTGGGAAATGTTGTTTAATTTTGGGAAGTGTAAGTGCCACCATACAGGTTGTGGGAACGAAGATGTACAATATATAATGGGTGATACTGTACTAAGTAATACTTAAAAGAAAAGGACTAAGGGTAAGCTATTAGTGTTGATATATATATGCCTCAGAGCACTGCAGAATTGCAGCGTCGAAAGGAAATCAAATTCTTGGATTATTTAGGCGAAATATAGTGTACAAGGAAGAAAACCAATATTATAGCTGTACAAAACAATAGCTAGGTCTCATTTAGAATATATTATATACAAGCCTGGAGGCCATAACTAAACAACTTACACGACCAGTTTCAGTCCGCATACCGGCAAAATCACTCTACCGAGACAGCGCTGATTAAGGTCCACACTTACGTTCTATGTGCAATCGATCGTGGTTGTGTCGTTCTGTTGGTCATGCTTGACTTGACAGCCGCTTTCGAGACCATCGACCATGCCATTTTTCTGAGCAGACTCTTTCACAGGTTCGGGGTCACGGGCGCTGCGCTTGAGTGGTTCCGACCGTACTTGTCCGGTCGCCAACAAGTCGTTCGGATCGGAAATGAAAAATCACCCCCTAAGGATGTGATGTTTGGTGTCCCACAGGCCTCCGTACTAGGGCCATTGCTGTTTAGAGTATATGTTACACCAGTAGGCGACATTATCAAGATATTCGGCCTGGATTACCACCTCTACGCCAACAACACACAGTTGTACGTTTCCTTCGCTCCTGGGGGAAATAGTCGACTAAACACAATGGATCGTTTCTGTAGCTGCCTCCAGGATATTGGCGAATGGTCTGCAACCATGTTACTCAAGTTAATGACCACAAGACGGATGCCATTGTGTTTGGATCAAAGCAAAAGTTGCCGACGATAAAGGACATTCGCATCACTGTTGGTGACACGACAAGAATTCCTTCATCGAGTGTTCGCAACCTTGGCGTTGTATTTGATTCCTCCCTCGGCATGACTAGTCACATTTGTGACCAGTACCATTTGCCGAACAGCATATATGCATCTTCACAACATTAGCCATATCAGGCGATATATCACAATAGATGCCACTAAAGCACTCGCTCATGCCTTTGTTACATCGAGATTGGACGATGGGAACGCGCTACTAATTGGACTACCACGTGACCTGATTAATAATCTCCAGCAAATTCAAAATATGGCAGCCAGAGTAATCATGTTTACACCATGTCTTGTTAATATAACGCCAGTTCTAAAATAACTACACTGGCTACCATTCAAATGCCGCATCGAGTATCAAATCATTATCTATGTGGATCGATATCTGACTGGGACTGCGTCCCTGTATCTGGCAAACCTGCTAAAGACACAGAGTCCAGAACGCATGCGTTCATCTGAACAACATTTGCTCGATATTCCACCTACGAAACTGGCCAATTTTGGTGACCGGTCTTTTCGTGTGGTGGGACCTCGCCTATGGAACGCACTGCCGGAACTTTGTCGGCATTCAGAAAGGCACTAAAACGCACATATATTGCTACTGATTTTTTTAAATATTCAATGACATTTTGTAAAATTTGTTTAAAATATTTCATCTTATCTTATTTTTACACATATGTGTGACTCTATTTATTTATATATGCCATAATTTAGTATTTGTATCACATGTAACTAGAGTAATAATTAGTTTTATGTATTTATTTATTTTACTCATCGTCGTTAATTTTATATAGTATTTAATTAACAGTTTTAATGTGCATATTTTAACGTTTCTAAATATTTTATCTGAAACTTAATTTGGCAGTTGTATTTATTACTAATTTTATTATTTTAACACATCATAAATAGCTTTACATGTTATTGTGCAGCGCTTTGAGCATATTTGGATATTTAGCTTTATAAATAATAAATACTATTATTATTATTATTGTATCTCAAGAAGGATACATATATGTTAGAAAGCAACCAAAACGATATAAAAAGAGGATGTCAATTATGAAATGCATCTAAGAGAATGTGGTTTAACAAAATCAGAGACCAGGATATTGAGAGGATGTCAGATAGAAGTGTTTCAAATAGTGAATGGTTACGAAAATATTGATAGAAATATTTGTTTTATCTGTTAATGAAGATAGAACGACTAGATGACACGAAATTACATTAGCAAAACAGTAGTGCAAATTAGATATCAGGAAGTTCTCATTTTTCACAAAGAACAGTAAATGAATGGAATAGATTATCTAACGATTGTGTGGGTGCTAGTAGTGTTAAGTGACATGTTTAAGAAAAAAATCGACATATACCTCAGAAGGGCGGGATACAGCTTGATAGAGTGGTTAAATAAACCAAAGGGCTTCCTTGTCCACCTGCCACCTAGAGTTGATTTTCTAGGTGGCAATCTTGTTACATCTTGCTAATTGAACTGAATATAATTTGTCCGTAACTATTTCAGACAGACTTGAAGAATTGGCAGAGCAGTTGGACACAACCACGAAAATGGTCAATTCACGTAAAGCTGTCTTTGACCTACTCCTGAAAAATCCAGACATGCGTGAACAACATCCACGGCTTGCAGAAATGTTGCAATCTAGTCTGGCGGCTGCATCCAGTGCTTCAATTCTTGAGAGAGAAAAGAACACTGATTATTTACAAGGTGAGATTTACAAGAATTATCATACTAGCAATGATAACAATAAAAAATGACTAGCATATTTGCCTAGTGTTCAGTCAGATTGTAGGTGTGCACGTGTAAGTTAAAATCAAATAAACATGCTAGTGCTAACTTTTGCTTTGTCATTGTTTCCCATTTCGATAATTGTATTATTAATTGTTTGCCAATTTACATATATTATCTTGCAAAATAAATTTTGTGTGGCGTGTTGTAGAGTCAAAACTATGTTGGTTGTTTGATCTTATTTCGCATGTCTGCCTGTAATATTGATATAATATGTATGTTCCTTTTGACTCTCAGCGCGTCACGAGGATCATGCCGTTGAAAGTGGTGATGAGGTATAGTTGAACATATTTGATTACTGGAACGATAATAATTGACATAAAGGAATATATGTAACTTACTTTTATTATAATTTACTTTAAAGAAACAAAGCTTACTTTGTAAAGGTTTAATTATTTTATTTATAAAATAATATTAAATTGAATTCTAAGTAATTGCATATTTAACACCAGCTCTGGATAGTCTGTGTATATTTGGATATTTGTTTTAAAATACATTTCGTGGCGGGCGAGCTGGTGAATGTAATGTCTCGGTAGGTGAATTGAATTTGTTTGAAGGATTTATTAAATGTATATATCGACACTATGCCTATTCTTCTTAGTTTAGCATATATCTTCGATTCGTAGCTACCAGGCTGAATCCACTATATGCGTTCATCTTCCTACTCTAACAATATCTTCCTCCAGCAAGTCGCTGGTGTCCTGCTCTCATCTTGTCCTTGGTCTTCCTCTTCCTCCCCGCCCCTTAGTCCGTTTTCTCAAAGGAATAATGTCGTTTGATGTGCCGAAATAATATTTAATTTTTGGTAACAGTTTCATTTTTTTTACTTCTATTCACGAACTGGCTGTTCTTTATTTCAAATAAAAATATGTTATATATCGTCAGTCGTTATACAAGAATTATATCCATTACCAACTGTTTCGGACTACGTTACAAATGTTACACTGATACTGTTAATGCGATTATTTCTGTTTCATAATCATAACGTAATCGGTCCTCCTCTTCTGCACAAAGAATATGAAACAAGATCACATGGCTAGCCAACCTTTCATGAGGTAAGTGTTCGTATTGGTATTTACGTCAGCAAAAGTAATTTCTTTGTTCACATACACTAATTATTTTCAACAACTTTAATTTGTATTACTATTGCTTTATACATGTGTTATCTTAAAAGGTAACTGTTATAACATACATCTCTGATTTTGTTCTCAAAATGGAATTATAATGATACTTCCGGTACCATGGAATCTAATGGCTTGCTCTTGACGTGCATTGGTTTGACCAGTGAATGAATAGCAACTACCATTATGTCAGTGTATTTTATATCATATATGAATAAGATGTTATATTATGTAGAATTCGTAGTTATATACCACATTAAGACGAACAAACCTAAACTTTGAATCACAATGCAAACTAAACCCAAGTGTTTCCTGACTTCCGCCTTGACATATTTAACTGCAAGTTTCCAACCGTCCGGACGAATTTCGAAAAAATCTAAATCGACAACCCAATCTAAGGAACGCAACAATTTCAAACACCAAAATGTTTATACCCAATAGACACAACGCTAACGGAGATGTTTGTTTTGTATTGTTTACTTGAATGAAAAATGGCATGCATGGTCGTTAAAAGTTCCGATATGAGAAAAGTGTTTTGAGACCGTGGCTGAGGTGTGTTAGGATATTGTGAGTAGTGATGTAGTTATAGGTCGTTTCACACTTGGAGCGGAGCAGAGGGGAAACGTCAAAGGGCAAGGTCAAATATCGCATAGCAATGAGCTATTAAATTAGGCCACATGTCAAATGGTAGATAGTGTACTAGCCCTGCCAAAATTCGTGTATCTTAAATTTAGACTATGTCTAACAAAACGCCCCCTGGTGGATAGTTATAGTATAAATATTGATGGTTAGGATGTGAACTACAAAAGCACATGAAATATAGTTATAATTTCAGTCTTCCGGAAAAGGTCACCCATTTATATAATTTTGCAAGTGTAATAGTATAGTTGTTGTCTTCAAGCCAATATCAAATTTTAGGTCACGTTCGTAGATCATGTTCCCCACGTAGGCTAGTTACATATTTCGTCGCGCAACCCAACTAGACAAATGTTAGCTTGTTTGCTCATATCCCTACATGTTGAAACACAACCAACAGTATAACAACAATTATGTAATACACCACAACTATGTCTTGGCAAGTTTTATGTGTATACCTATCTCACAATAGGATGCTATGTTACCGCCAACCAAGTAATGCACTATAATTACCATATGGTCAAACAAAGCATACAAGTCTAGGCACGTTTTCCCGTACGGTGTTGTGCTTACATGTTACATAAGAACTCATCAAGTGTCAAAACGACATGGCCCATTAGTCTAATTAATACCTATATAATAAAATTATTATTTAAAAATAAACCAACAATAAAATGTATAGAGATAGAGAGATAGATAAATGAAATAAAAAAGAGTAAAAAAGATAAACTAGATATATAGAATAAATAAACAAAATAAATACAATAATTACTAAGTCAGCATGGTAATTTCATAACATTTCACCGGTTCATCTCGTGTTTTCATATGTTTTACTTACTAAGTTAGCCTTGCAACTTAGAGTAAAATATCAATATTCTAATGTTTTGTGCTATAGCCTTGTCATATTGTTGCTCACGTTGCTCACCTTGAAAGCCCTTATCCCTCTCTACAAGGGGTCGGCTTAGGCCTCCTCCACTCTAGACGATGTAGGACCATATCCATAGTGACACATACCTCCCTCAGGCCGTCTCCCATCTGCTGTTTCTACGTCTTACTTTGGGTGTCCCCCGTCGTCTGAGAACTTGTAGCCCCAAGTTCATAACTCTGCGGGCGACGTTGTTCTCGTCTCGTCTTTGCACATGTCCGAACCATCACTGGCGTCCACTACGCACGATCTCTTCGATTGGTGAGAGGTTCAGTAGCCGTCTTATTTCTTATTTTCTCGTTCCATGTGTCCTCCAGCCACAATACCCCAAGGATCCCACGGAACATCTTCATCTCTATGGTGGCAATTCTTCTCGTGTTGTTAGTTTGTATTTCAACGTTCACTCCTTATATCTTAGGGCGGGTCTAACTATAAGCTCGTACACCTTTGATTTCAGTTTTAGAGGCATCTTCGTATCGTATAGGACCCAGGTCAGCTTCCGCCAGCTTGACCATGCGGCTTGCACTCGTAGGGCGACACCTTTGCCGATTGTTCCATCTGTATTGATTACTGATCCCCGGTGCTTGAAATGGTCTACGTTCCTCAGGGTTTCTCCGTTCAGCAGTATTTGTTCAGCGGTTTCCCTTGTTGACAGATATTCTGTTTTTTGCCATATTAATATTCATACCACTGTCCGACAGCACAGTGTTCCAAAGTTGAAGTCTCTTTTGGGCTCCATCACTTTTGGGTCATTGTTTGTCAAGTCATCCGCATAATGTTGTTCCCATGGCGGCCTTGAGCACACTATCTACGATATCGTGTCAAACAACTTGATGAACAGAAATAGGCTAAGTGCTTAACTAAGGTGCTGGCCAATAGCAACTCCGAATTTATCCAGGTCCCTAACTTTGATTTTACACACATTGCAGGTAGCGCCTTAATACATGTCATGCTGATCCTGCACTATACTTGTATAGGATTCTGGGATGTTCCGTTTCCTCGTGCATCTGTCTCCGTAGCACTTGTTGAGGTACGGTGTAATATGCCTTTTTCCAGATTGACGAACACAATGTCTAGAGGCATATTGCTCTCTCTGTACTTCTTGCATAAGGTCCGGATGACAAATATGGCATCAGTAGTTCCAGCTCCAGGTCTAAAACCAAACTGCCCACCTGAGGTGCTCGCAATGAATTTGAGCCTTTGGTCTATGATACATTCCCATAGTCTCGTGGTATTGGTAAGTACCTTGATTCTTCTATAGTTACTGTAGTTCGTGTGATCTATGTTGTCTTTGTAGATAGGTGTGCGAATTCTCTTCCTCCAGACGTCGGGCATCCTGCCGCTGATATTATTAAAGATTTTGGTCAGTTGAGACAGGCACCATCTACAAATATGTTTGAATGCCTCAATAGGTATTCCGTCTGGTCCATAGCTCTTAATGTTAATGTATTTGTTCTCAGCTCTCTATCTACCTCTTCGTATGTCATTTTCTGATGTAGGCCTTGTATCGATGATATGTCTCTCTGGTCAATATATCGCCTTGACTGATTCAGCAGATCCCTGATATTCCTAACTTGGCATCTGATATATCGGGTGTGGCCCAAGATTCAGTTATACATATTATGTGAGGGTCAATATCTTCTACCATATTGGTTAGTTCATTTCTTTTGTTTACTATGCTCCTTGCATTTAAACAAACACATTTATAACAAAATTCCGTAGGGCTTTCCAGGCTGTTCTTTGCTGATGTCTTTTTACTATTTTTATATATGCCTCTAGTATTTGGCTTCTCTAGTTTTAAAAGTTGCAACCTGTTCCATTGTCCATCGATCGAAGCAGGTTCTCGGAGAACACTGCTGCGCCCTTTCCGCTTAGATGGAGGCCATCTGTCATATATATGTCTTCTTTCCCAACAAAATATCCCCACAAATCTACAAATCCAACTTCTTCTTCTTCACACATCTGCTCTAATAGTGCGTTAATTGCCATCCTCTTGCAGTATCTAAATGTTGCTCCCCTTCCCCTCATCACTGGCAAGATTCCTGAGAGTATGATCTGTTCAACTATTGTCTTCTTCAGTGCCTCTACCAACTCTCTGTATCTCTTTACTATCCTGGTTGTTCCATCCCAGTCTGCATTGTTCGTATCTACATGTACTAATATAGACCCCCCTTGGCCATGCCCCAATACGTTCTCTACCCGTTCAGTCACATGCTCTATCCTAGGCCCCAGAAGACAAACAACAACGTCTTCTCCTTTGCTTAATGTCCTGTCTGTCTTTCGCAAAATGGAGTCTCCCATAAATACCCTTTCTGTTCGCAATGCCCCCTCGATCACTGCTTCAGAGTAACTCCTCCGTTTTGCATCTCCCTGGTTGCTGACTTTTTCCCCTGCCGCTTTCTCTGTTGTTCCCTTCTTTCATGTATCTTTTCTTCCTGTCATCATCCTTGTTATTGACTTCCGTTTGGTCACATCTACTCTCACTTCCTTTCTTCCATTCGTCTTTCCTCCTGTCGCATCTACTTCTCTCATCTCCTGTCCCCTTGTCCCTCCCTCCGTCTCTACTGTCACTTTCTCCCCTGTCACCTTCCTGCATGTCATGTTTCCTGTTGTTCTTTCTCCATTTGTTTTCCTTGCAATCACCCTCCCTCCACTCTCCATCCCCTTCACAATATCCGTTAGCCTAGCTAACTCTTCTGTCAGACAGTCCACTTTCCAATACCCTAAACATTGGAACGTAAACCCTTCCTTCGTTGTCTCTGACCAAGTTTTTCCGCACCCCGATACGGCAAAATCCACCAAGCTGTGGCACTGGTTACACACCAAGTGCCTCATTGCCTTCACTTGCCGCTTGCAAGGTGCCATATTACGATTTGTCAACATCAACTCTTAGTTTATACCAACTTAGTCTTTAGAAAGACTGTTTGTTTATTGTGTACAGCAACTGCAGCACACTTTATGTTATAAACAACTTACTACTTATGCTACCATGAACAATAAATGTAGTCTGTACTGGTAACGTTCCCTAGGGGAAACGTTAGACACTACCTCTATAAACAAACAAGGGTTTCCTAGTAAAACGTTTGTTTATTTTTAATAACAATGATACCTATTCACAGTATTATATTACATATGTAGTTGTTACGCTAATTGCTTTATCTCTTATATAATATATCAAATAAAGATATTTGTTCAATCTTGTTTACAATTTGTCGAAGCCTAGATTACCCTATTATCATCCACTATACTAATCTGTTCAAAAATACTGTTAACTAATAAACTTTAACCAAAACTATAACTGAATATATGTCCAGTACAACTTTATGAATAACCTTAACACAAGAATAATACTTATCAATCAATATTTCCGCTTGTTTTTCAAATTTTATACACCACCAATTTCAAACCTCTATATCCGCCAATTTTCCCGCCTCTAAAAAAAAGCGGGAGTATGAAGCAAGACTACATACTACACACTACACTACAGCGCTAGGCGCATCACACATCTGTGTTAACACACCGCACTGCCCTTGTTACATTGTTAAATAGGTGTAGTAACTTCTTTGCATTTTAGCGTTTCAGTGTAGTAATGTCGTATCATTTCGGTGTTTTCATATACTAAACCTGTCACAAGCTGCAATGCTATCTTAGTAAATATATTCAAATATGAACTATTTAACGCGAAACAGAACGTGATGTTACGAAACTGCCACGTTAATTTAGTAAAATACAACAGTGTGACAAAGCTATCGCGCTGAAACACTAGAATGCTGTGTACTAAACGGCTAAAACACTGAAATGAGGCGACATTACCAAGCCGTAATGCTAAATTGCAAAGAAGTTACTTCACCGATTATGTAAAACACAACTAAGTGACAACGCTATCTCGCTAAAACGCTACAATATTGAGAACACCGATTTTGTCAAATATAACAATGTGGCTATAACGCCGAAACGCTAGAATATTGATATTTTACTGCAAATGTGTAACTTCTTTGCATTTTAGAGTATGACATGTATACCATTGGGGGGACATAATTAAACTAGAACGAATCAAATGCCGTGCCGCTCGCTGTATCACTGGCGGTTTCGTACCCAGGATATGTCAAAACTATGCTCCAAACCTCAATATCAACACAATAGAAAACAGATAAAAATACCATGTAATAAAATGTATATACCAAACGGTTAAGGGATTTGTCTCAGCCCTCCCCACTGAGACAATGTTCCGGTCCCCAAAACAATTATGAAAGACACATCCAACCTATAACCACTTCCCGGAACATGTATCAACAAAATTTGCATAGTACAACAGCTAACATCCAACAACACCAGGTGCTAAGTAGTACCCACTCTAACAACTTTATGTTTTTTTAATAATAGTTTATTGGAATAAACTTAACGAGTCGCAAATTCAGGCTGAAAACAAAATTTATTTCAGCCGCCTGACTTGCGGCTCACACACACAAGACATGCGCACACTTCATTTACAACAGCCACCATATGTACCATTTTCATATTCAGTTAATTAGTATTAGGACACACACGTGTTGTAATGATTCGCAAACACATTTTGGTCAAATCCTAAAGTGGTCTCACCTATAGCGCTGCCTCGATTATCCAGATCCTGTGTGAGGCTCATTATATGTTGCTCAAACACACAAACAAATATATAATATATACATATATAATATATATATATATATATATATATATATATATATATATATATATATGTGTGTGTGTGTGTGTGTGTGTCAACATTTGCATATACGATAAACGTATTTTGAGAACATCACATTTTTGTTTTGCCTTATTCCATACATACATCTGTGCATTCAGAGATTAACATATTATGCCAATACTTCTCTAAGTCGTAAAATCTTAGGTTTTATGTAAAGGTGTTCTCATGTAGATCTCCATTGATTAAAAAAGCACCATCTTCCAAAAGCACCTTTAAATTCAAATCTGAGGGTTTTCTTCATCCTGTGTGTGACCATTCAAACAATGATGACCACTATTAAACAATTAACATTTCCGAGGATTTAGCTGATATATATTTAGAGTAACATTTATTTTGTTACTCGTCTACATCTACTATATATACATATACACACATGCATGCACGCTCACACACACACTCACACAGACACATACACACAGACACAAACATACATACACACACAAACACACACACACATACATACATACATACGCGAACACACACACAAACACACACACACACACACACACACACACACACACACACACACACACACACACACACACACACGTTCAAAAAGGTTCCTTATGGTGCATTTTGTTGTATGTAGAAGTACTTAATGACCTAAACGTATGTTACTATCAAAACCACTAAGCATTACATAGATAAATACAGCTTCTATAGTAAGCATAATACTGGCTGTGACAAAATATTACAGGGTCGTTGCTATAGCAAAATGTCATGATAACGAATGGATGTCGGGTGTGTTTTAGATGTGACATTGTTGTCATCGAGGAAGATAAGGAGAAGGTGATGGAGCTGCAGAAAGGTCACGGTGAATGGGATCCAAACATGACGTGGGTGAGTCGGTCATATTTTATTCACAGTCTGGACAATATGGTTTTACCAGTACTCTGTGATGTTAGCTATCTAATATGGAAATGTATCAAATAAAAAACTATCACGTGTCAGTATACGTCGATATAAAAACGTAGCGTGGTTGATTTTATGTTCGGTGAGTACATTTGCAACAAGGAATTACATCCTTCTAGCAAATAACTGCCACATTTCATACTTGTGCTTTCGTTTTCTGGGTGTAGCCTAGTATTGGAGAATGGTTAAGATAGTTAATATGGGTAGCTTTGGAGATTATTTATTGTATATGCATATGCATATGCATACGCATATATATGCATATGCATATATATATATATATATATATATATATATATATATATATATATATATATATATATATATATATATATATATATATGCATATGCATATATATATATTGTATATATATATATATATATATATATATACATATGCATATATATGTATGCATATGCATATACACACTTAATACCTACATGTGATATATAATGATCCATTTACTTAAACATTGTTTAAATTCCCCAAGTTATAGTTATTTAAATAATCGAGCTCGAACGTGCATGTTTTAACAATTAAGTTCATGCATGTAAGTGTGTATTTGTGTGTGTTGATTGTGCCTATACACACACATATTATATATATATATATATATATATATATATATATATATATATATATATATATATTATATATATATATAAATTATATATATATATATATATTCAACACACACAAATACACACCTACATGCATGAACTTAATTGTTAAAACATGCACGTTCGAGCTCGATTATTTAAATACATCTCATAACTCTCGCAGTGAATAATTATGTTTAAATAAGACATGGACTTATATCCCAGGTTCTCGGTTTGAACGGCGTCATTGGCAAAGTTAAAGAGAACGGTGATGTGTTAGTGGATTGCAGTGGTGACAGAAAGTAAGTGTGCTGTTACATTCATGCTAATACGTATATAAACTATGGATTGTTGCATAAGCATGGTCTCAAGTCCTTTGGTGCCTTACATTTTAGCACATCTTATGCCTGTTTAGCGTTCACATAATACAACATTATATGTCGGTGCTATCAGGTTCCTATTTTTACAAATGAGTGAACTGAAGCAATGTCGAATGAACAAGTTGATTAAACTTCGAAATGGCATCAGTATTGTTGAAACTCTGATTCTCTTATTTGTATGTCCGATGCTGTAGCTGCTATGTTACTTCATTTACTACAGCACTTCACCTGAAGACAAGAACAGACATTAACATCAGCATGACATTGCTAGTGTACTGGACAGGAATCGTATAACATTTTTGTCATGCTGGACTTATCAAGTGCTTTTGACACGATTGACGATGAACATTTGCTGACACTATTGCATGACGAGTACGTTGTTCGTGAAATCGCGTTATCGTGATTCCAAACGTTGGAGACCGCACCCTCTATGTCAAGACAGACTCGAAAACATCCGCGACTATTCCGCTAGAGAATGGTGTTACACAGGGCTCAGTCCTGGGCCAGTTATGTTCATTCTATAGACCACCCCAATACAACGGATATTCAAAAGACATGGCATAAAAAACA
Organism: Ridgeia piscesae; assembly: GCA_025642075.2. Taxonomy (NCBI): domain Eukaryota; kingdom Metazoa; phylum Annelida; class Polychaeta; order Sabellida; family Siboglinidae; genus Ridgeia; species Ridgeia piscesae. The sequence goes on from JAODUO010001843.1 coordinate 34,492, forward strand.
TAAATATGCCGACGACATTCAACTATATGCGTCGTACAATCCCGCTACACCAGGCGACCAAGTGGAAACTGCGAGGCGACTCACAGACTGTATCAGGGAAGTCAGGCGATGGATGGCGCTGCACATGCTGAAACTAAGCGACGAAACACATAAAGATGATGATCTTAACATCAACACATTGTCTCAGGACGTAAGGATGTTGCTCCTTGACAAGTGGACGCGATACGGTTACACCATCAGGCCGCATAAGGAATTTGGGAGTTTTCATGGACCAACATCTGACGCTGACAGATCATGTGACTTCTGTGTGCGCCGCATATAACTACCATTTGTAAAGACTGTCATCAATACGGCACTACCTAACAATCGAAGCCTCGAAAAGTATTGTAAAGCACTCGTCACCTCTCTACAGGACTACTGCAACTCATTGTTACATAACATCCCGTTATCACAGACAGCTCGGTTGCAGCGTGTCCAGAACATTGCAGCCAGGCTTATAACACGCACCAGTAAACACGACGACGTCACACCAGTGTTGAAAGAGCTGCATTGGCTGCCAGTTGAGAGCCGAACTGCCTTCAAGGTGTTGGTAATGACTTATAAATGCATCAGTGGTTTGGCGCCGTCTTATCTTGCAGAAGTTGTTCAACCACGAAAGCGTGACCGATGCCTACGCCAGAACTATGCGCCAGCACTGCACCAAGGCATAACAAAGAAGTGTATTAGCGATTTGGCATTTGGCGCAGCAGCACCACGACTATGGAATGAATTACCTGTGAACATTCCTGCACCTGGGACACACGCTATGTGTAGAAAGTGTTTAAAGACATATTTTTATTAGACATACTAATTAATTCAAATTGTTTTGAAATTAACTATATTGCTTTATAATGTTGTTAGTGTTATACACATTAAGTACAGCATTTACTTTTTATGTTTTATATATATATATATATATATATATATATATATATATATATATATATATATATATAACATGCAACGTTTTAGTACTGTACGTCTTAAAAACAGTGTTTAGTTCGTTTAAATTTATTTATATAATTTACATACAAAGGTTTAGGATTGTACGTCTTAAACAAAATTTGTATTTGATTTATATTAATTTATATAATTTACATTTCTTTTTTTAGTAGTGTACGTCTTAAAATGGGATTCATATATATATATATATATATATATATATATATATATATATATATATATATATATATATATTTGTATAGTTTATCTATTTATATTTATTAATGTATTTTATTACATTTCTTATACAGCGCATCGATCCGCCATGCGGGAATTAGCCCTATGGAAAAATTGTATTATTATATTATTTGTTTCAGATTTTGTTTCAATCCAGAATTACTGAAGGTCGTTGACACGTCTCAGACGCAAATTGAAGTTGGAGACAACATAGTGGTGACAGACTCCTTTAGGAAGCTCAGGTCTTTGCAGGATGAGAAACATGGAGGGTGGAATGCAGGAATGCGAAAGGTAAACAAGTGTTGTGTTATCTATTGTTACACAATTATTGCCATTTCAATAATGGGAAGATTGAAAATTCAATAATTTAACAAATATTATAGATTATGTGTTTAATATACCCTAAAGTATGTATCTTGTAACGTATAAGTTAACTCGGTATATTCTATAGATAAATGAATGCTGATGTTGTTGAAGGGTAAGCGTTTTTTTATCAACCTATGGATCTATTGGCACTGTCTTTGACATGTTGTGTGTATGTATCATGTATTGTACCTGTAATATTGTGTACATTAAAGTGTCATGTTCTATATATAAATAAGTACTAATGTTGTTCATGAGTAAGCGTTTGGTTACGTGTAGACCCTGGGATCTACAGGCACTGTTGTTGGTACTTTGTCAAATGGCTGTGCGAGGGTGTTTGTTTCTGGACGCCGTTGGATATACAACGTGAATGCACTACGACATGTCTCCAGATCGGGTATGTTGTTTGTATTCAACGGATGTTAATAGAATCTGCCACATATTTTATCCTTCCATATGGGAAAAGCAATATCCCAAATGTATGTGTCAATGAAAGAACAAAAGTACTTTGTGACATTACAAAACAAGCAAGTTAACCGCAATGTAGTGTCGACAAATATTACATGATGAGAACATTATTTTGTCCTAGGACCGGATGGGTCCAAATCAATCAATCAAACGTTCATAGGATAGAACATTTACAAGTTCACTATAGACATCATATGACTGTCAACTGAACAGGTTCTATAACATATAGCTGTGCGATAAACTTTGGGTGCGTTGAGACATATGTTGCTCTCAATGAATTTCTCGGAAATGTTAACACAGTTGTTTTCTCACTCAGCATCATCTGTTTAGAGGGTGTGCGTTGTTGATTTCAAAAATAATTGCTTTTTGGCCTACTGCAATGGCATCACTTTCCTTCACCACACACAACTTCACCATATGCCTATGACAAATGTTGAAGAACAATATAGTATTATAGTCTTAGCTTTGAATATTATGTTTGTATTTTAAATATAGTAGGATTTTATTTTGAGATGTGAATGATGCTAATGTTCTGACAAGATCATGAACTTAGGAAACATTTTAGTGACTAATGTATTTTCTGTCTACCAAACGTGCGTCCAGTTTGTTTATGGGGGCTTATATATATATATATATATATATATATATATATATATATATATATATGTGTGTGTGTGTGTGTCTGTGTGTGTGTGTGTGTGTATGTGTGTGTGTGCGTGTGCGTGTGCGTGTGCGTGTGCGTGTGCGTGTGCGTGTGCGTGTGCGTGTGCGTGTGCGTGTGCGTGTGCGTGTGCGTGTGTGTGATTGTGTGTCTGTGTGTTTGTGTCTGTGGGTGTATGCGCGGTGTGCTTGCTAACATTGTATAATTCTATAGTTTAATTAATGTGGTTTTAATATAGTAAAGTATATTAATCAAATTAATTATCTGTAATTATCTCAGGGAGTCCAGGGTCGAACATCATTCCAGTAGAGGAAACACCGAACACTGCCTGCGACACAGACAGGGTAAAGAAGTGTGGTCATATTTGAAAGAAGTGTATTGTATGCTTAAAGTAGTGAACATTATAGGTGTAATTTTTATGCGAACTAAAATTATTTTGTTGCAGTTCGAACGTAATTAAGATATCTCAGCACTATCGTAATAAAACGTTACGGCCATGTTGGTCAACACTATCAGTGAAAATTTTAAGAAATGCATACAACTAAGAATGTAATTAACCGGATGAACTCTTCAAATGTAACCCATTCATATGTATTATAATTACGTATATATTGTAGTATAATTTACATGCATCCTAACAAACTTTCTGCCTAAATAAATTATGTTTTATCGTGCAAACGCTGAAATGTTAACACCAAGAAATGTATCACCAAGCACAAGTTACGGCCATATATAATGCTACTCCATATATATGGTGCATGTGAACAGTGTAACAATTGTGTTTGTGTGGATAAATTCTATGGCTGTCTGAAAGGGTTATGTTGAGTAAAACGCAGAAACATTCTATAAATGTGTTAATAGTACATTAAAAAAACGGTTGTCAGATTCTGTGAAACACTGCCCATTTGTGACAATGTTATTTTATTTGGTCTACGGATGTTCCATATTTTATTGTTTTTTTAATTGTGAGCTGTTTAAATACTGATTCAATGCTAGCGTCTCTGCTCATTACCTCCAATGTGTACTAAAGATTTCTAGTTCGCGGATCTAACAAGCCTAAATACTGTACTGTACTGTACTGTACTGTACTGTACTGTACTGTACTGTACTGTACTGTACTGTACTGTACTGTACTGTACTGTACTTACTGTACTGTACTGTACTTTACTGTACTTTACTTTACTGTACTGTACTGTACTGTACTGTACTGTACTGTACTTTACTTTACTGTACTTTACTTTACTTTACTGTACTGTACTGTACTGTACTGTACTGTACTGTACTGTACTGTACTTTACTTTACTTTACTTTACTGTACTGTACTGTACTTTACTTTACTTTACTTTACTTTACTGTACTGTACTGTACTGTACTGTACTGTACTGTACTGTACTCTACTCTACTCTACTCTACTCTACTCTACTCTACTCTACTCTACTCTACTCTACTCTACTCTACTCTACTCTACTGTAATATACTGTAATATACTGTACTGCAATGTACTCTACTGTACTCTACTGTACTCTACTGTACTCTACTGTACTCTACTGTACTCTACTGTACTCTACTGTACTATACGGTACTCTACTGTACTCTACTGTACTCTACTGTACTCTAGTGTACTCTACTGTACTCTACTGTACTCTACTGTACTCTACTGTACTCTAGTGTACTCTACTGTACTCTACTGTACTCTACTGTACTCTACTGTACTATACGGTACTCTACTGTACTCTACTGTACTCTACTGTACTATACGGTACTCTACTGTACTCTACTGTACTCTACTGTATTCTACTGTACTCTACTGTACTCTACTGTACTATACGGTACTCTACTGTACTCTACTGTACTCTACTGTACTCTACTGTACTCTACTGTACTCTACTGTACTCTACTGTACTCTACTGCACTACCATTTTAAACACATCAGAAGCATACGTTTAAATTAGTTGTTCTAAAATATCATAATATGTATATGTATTAAGTTTAATAAGAGTTTGTGATGTGACATAAAATGGTCTGATTGTTTATGTAAATGTAGTGAACTATATCAAGGTTAGATATATCTTTGTCTCTCATTGCAGAAGGAAGAATTGCATGAAGGCACCGATATCCCACAGCCACCCAACACAACTGCTTCTCCAGATAACCAGAATTGGGTTTTCTGTGAAGGGGAGAAGGTTCGGATTGAATCGAATGAGTGTGTTGCCAAGAAACTGCAAGAGGAATTTGGAGGCTGGAGCGACGACATGAGAAATGTAAATAATCGTGTTTTTGGGTTTTTTTATTATGCGGATTTTCAAAGGGTACAATACCGTAATTGATAAGGAACAGTAACAAGAAATTAGTCGGAACAGTGATTGTTCACAAACTCAATTTAACCTGTGAATGACTTAGACCAGTCAACTCATCGTACAGCATCGTTACGCTAATCACGCTATACAATATTAATGACACAGTGTAAATCCAGGCAGAATAAACGATTCAACATTTACGGGTTTATCCCATGCATGATCTATCCTTTGATATCTGTGTTTAACTATTCCTGCGTGTACATGTACAACAACAATCCTGATCATGTCTGTAATTGCCGTAAACTAAATGTAACTTTGATGGGAAACAGATAACACGTTAAATGCATATTGTGCAACGTTATTCCATTTATTATTCTGTAAGTAATTTAATGATATAATTCATTCACTTGTTCAAGACAATGCATGATTTGTCCTTTGATAATGATGTTTAAGTGCTTCTACGTGTACATGTTGCACCACTACACATTTATGTACCAACCTATTCCTTGTATTTATTCGTATTTCCGATGTGACTTCACGTTGACTCCCTTCACCTAGGTGAAAATGTGTATTGCTCTGTTCTCAGTATTTAGGCAAAACCGGCGTCGTGAAACGTGAACAAAGTAACCTTGTTGAAGTGAAATTCCCAGACAGTCACACGTGAGTAACCTTCTTACGTATGTGGGTAATTACAATGTAATGTGTAATAACAATATACGACATATGCATTATAGCTGTGGCGCCTTTAAATGTAAGTTAATACAATATGTGTTGACATGATATGTTGCGTAAGTGATTATGGTTTCCATATGATAACCCTTTATTAAAAATACGCCAATATGACACACGGATTTTCAGCGACGAAGGTAGGACATGCCAATGCTGACAACTTGATTTGGCTTACTAGGCTATATGGATAACTTCATATAAATATAACTGATGACATGTAATTTTTCTGTATATGCACTTGCATTATCTAGTAAATGTTTATGTTCTGCAATGTTTTATTTTAGTGTAAGTTATTATATATAATTGTTAGACATTCCTGCATATTGAACAATAATTGGTTGTAATAATGACTCCCATTACCTGGAAATAGAGCATAGTGTATCCTTAACATTTTGGTTAAGGATATACTATGCTATTTAGGTATGAAACATTAAGACACCTTATGCAGCGAGTCAACGATACGTAACGAAGTCAACGTGTATGTCACATTTCCTTTTACATTGTTTTTTCGAGTCCATTAACTTTGCGGAACTGTTATTACTTGCATAGAGGTGTTGGTATCGTCGTTCTGGTTAAAGGACCCAAAACATTGTGCAGACACATTTCACGGATGTATTCCTAGCAAATCGTCCGTCAAAAAAGAAAGAAACATATCCCCGTAGATTATATGCATTTGAACATGAACCGACAGATAAGGCCAGACCACTTAGACAGTTTTAATTTTGCTTATGAACGTCTACCGAGAACTGTTGTTCCCGGTAGAAGTCCATAACACCTTCGATCTGACATTCATGATCTGATTCATGATAAAGGGAAATAAAAGTCATATTTCGGTACACATAGCGTTGGTGACGTAGGTTTCTGACCAACAATGGTGTGATCCATCAGATCGGATTTTTGTGTGATAAATGTTTTTTTGTAATTAATCACTTACGTTGATTGGAGTTGCAACGGTTGGTCTGTATTAACTCTTAGTTTTTACAGTAATTTCAGCTTTCAACAGACATTTCACAAGTATGGAAATCATGTTTCTATCATATACGTGATTTCTGTCGAATCTGGCGTCATTTGTCTTTATCTTCTGCTAAAACAATATCAGTTGCTCTGATTAATAGTCGACTGGACTATTATAATTCCCTTTTAAATAGCATTGCCAAAAAAGACTTATCTAAACTCCACCAGCAGGCGTGGTACATAAGGCCCCCTGTTGCTCACCATCACTACCACTACTTAAGCAGTTACATTGTACACCAAATTAAATTTAAATTGGCTAATGTTAAATATCGTACTCTTTCAACTCAAAAACCGACATACTTAGTTAATCTGCTACATGTCTTAGGACACTCAGATCATCCGTTTCCCAACAACCTTTTCTTCCTAAAATTACGCTGAATATTGGCAAATGTGCTATCTATGTGGCTTCGCCAACCATTTGTAATCAACTCCCTGTTGCGACTAAATCTTCTGAAACTATAGACAGTTTCGTAAGAAATAAAAATAAATATTTGTTTGAAATTGCTTTTCAACCATAGAATTTCGGCGGTTCCATGTTCCAATGACGACTTTTGCCTTTTCTCTGTGTATGACAAGCTAAATGATTTGTTGCGCTTCTGAGCATGAATATTTTAAGGATTAAGGCGCTATAGACGTTGTACAATTATTATTATTATAAATTGAATAGGCTTGTACTGGATTACAGGTGGTATATCAACAAAGCGTTACTGGAGATATGCGAAGAGGCAGGTGACAAAGGTCAACCATTCAAGAAGTAGGTTTCATTCCAATATGCCACAACGTTTGTACCATTGTGATAATGTTTATTATAAAAGTTGTTATAGTTCCACTTGTTTATGTTACATTTTGGTATTCCTGGTAGTACGTCATTTGAGTTGTATCTGTGTTGACTTTCGTGTTATTGATTAGTTTGTAATTAGTCTGTTAGCCATTACATATATATACTAATATATATATATATATATATATATATATATATATATATATATATATATATAATAAAAATTCATTTACTTTATACTATAAAAAAAACAATATCAGTATGGTTAGTTATGTCATCTTTCAGGTATGACATTGTCTCCATTGAGAGTGACAAGGCCAGAGTCACGAAACTTGTAAAAGGTCATGGAGGATGGCTAAAAGATATGATTTCGGTGAGCTTAGCAACACATGCAAGCAAGCAAGTAAACATACGCACGCACATGCTTACATACATACGCATACCTACGCATAAACTCACCCATATGTGGGCATACGCGCACACAGATACACGCATACTTGCATAGACACCCACATCACACACGCACGTACGCACATGCGCGCACGCAAACACACACACAAACAGGAACTAGAACATATAGATAAATAAGTACTATAGCACAGCTTTGAATGGTAATATGAATTGACAGCATTATGCGACAAACACTGCAAGTGAGGACACTTAAAGAAACATGCTTCTCGGGCACTAGCTTATCCTACTTTCTTTCTGCATCCGTATGCCCGACACTCAGACATTTTGCTTATGCTAGATTTATATTAAACAACTTAAACGACATCAATGCGCTATTGTTGCCCATTGTGCGCCGCCTGCATCGCTCAGCTTAGTGGACAGTCTACGTCATAATCACGCATTCTATCGCGTTACTCCACGTGAATTCCTCGTGAATTGGGCAAGAATAGCAGCGCCTACATAAAAAAAAATTTAGAAGATAGTTTTAAGGTGCATAACATTCATACAAAATTAAACAAAAAATATATGTGTTACTGTAAACTATATGGAATGGTATGTAGGATTTGGGGGAATTTGACGGCTTTTGTACGTTAGCGTTGCATGTTCCTTTAATATTAAATTTTCTTATATAGAACATATGCATGCAAAATAGTCTTCATGAAGTTATAGAAGGTAGAAATGCTGACCGGATTGTATATATGTTTTGTATGGAATATGCAGAGATATTCATATTTTTCAACTGACAAATTGATAATTGTCAAAATGTTTGTCGGATATACATATGACACAGCGTTAATGTCAACCATGGTCAATAAGCTACAACTCTCCACTGCATAGCTTAACGCTGCCTGCAATAAGTGGGTATGGAAATCTACAATTCTTGGTGCAAGGGCATCACGTCATTAGACAGACATATCATCCTGGAAATCTAAAACTCGAGTGTGTGAGAGAATTCTGCATCTTTGGCAACATAGTACCATCCACAAAGACAGAGAGAGGGGGGACGAGAGGGAGAGAGCGGGATAGGGGGATTGGGAGAGAGAAATATGTTGATACCGTTGGCATCAGCCGCCTTCGGTAGACTCAGAGACAACATTGAATTAAAACCAGATCACATGAAGTACATACCATTACAGTATTGAAGATGTGTTACGTCGCATATAATGAAGAGCTTTGAAAAAATCAACGAAACCATGATCATGACCCGTACAGACCATATTTTAGAGAGGGGTGGAGGATGCAGTCGCTACTTTAATAAACTATGTGCTTTGTCAACTTGGAGACGCCAAAACCCATGCCAGAATTATCTACCTGGATATGAGGTTTGCCATTAATACGCTGCAGCCTCACTTGTTGTTTAAGAAATTAATTTCCGAGTTTAAGCTTGAATCTGAATTGGCGCTATGGGTACTTGATTTTGTGGTGAAGAGACCCCAACAGGTTCGAGTGAATAACACCTTCTAACGTGAAGGTTGTTTCCACTGGCTCACCCCAGGAATGTCTTATCCCCTCTTCTATTCTGTTATTATTTTATATACAAATGAGTGCAGGAGCGTCCGAATAGGTATTTCATTAAATTCTCAGATGATACAGCTCTACTCAGTCTGTTGTCTACCGATGAAGTTGGCCATGGTCCTGTGATAAACGACTTTGTTGCATGGTGTGGTAGGTCCTATTTGTGCCTGGACCCCACAAAAAAACTAAAATATGTGGATTGATTTTAGAAAATACCCTCCAACCCAGTCTTGTACTGTCATCTACGATAACAAGGTAGAGGTAGTTGACAAGTATAAATACCTCGGCACAACAAATGACAGTAGGGTGAAGTGGGACCGCCACTGCAGTGTCACATAATGTCAGCAGCGTCTTTACTGCCTCAGAAAACTTCGCTCTTTTAATATTGATAGCACCATTTTGTCCATGTTTTATAAATCTTGTATCCAGAGTGTTTTGACATTTACTTTTATGTGTTGGTTTGGAAACGTCAGTCAGAAAGTCAAGAATAAGCTGCAGCGCGTTGTAAACATTAGTAGCAGCAAAATAACCGTCTTCAAACAATCCTCTCTCACTGCTTTGTATACAAAGCAGGTACTGCTTAAAGCCATTAAAGTAATTAATGAAAATACACATATTCTGCATAGAGAGTACGTCCTTCTGTCCTCGTCCAGAAGGTTCAGAACTAGCATATTTAAAACAAATAGAAAGCGTGATTCATTCATCCCAATGTCTGTTCGATTTCTCAACGACAAGCACCTTTGACGTTATGTGTGTATTTTGTATTCTTTTATTTTTTATTTGTGAAAGGACGACCACATTTACAATTATAACTATAATTTTAAATTGTACTATAGCATAGTCGTGAATTTTATTATGATTAATGTGTACATACTGTTTTAATAATGAATTTATCTGTATTTTTACACTTCTCTACTCCTGTATTTTATATTTTATGACGAACGCTGCAAAATGAATTACCTGGACATTAAAGTTTTATTATAACGTGTTATTGTATTATATTGTTTTAGATTCATTGTTACACTAACCCTTATGCTCGCAAACAAGGGTTATTTGCTGCTTTAATTGTACGTGCCACTTCGCTCCTAAATATGGAGCCTTGAACAGGCATTAAAGCAAGTGGATATCTCCTTTTTCAAAACGCAAGTCAAATTGTATGTGGCACCACTTATCTCAATACCAAATTGTATTTCAGGTTCTGGGCACGAGAGGGTATGTACTCAAAGTTGACAGTGACGGCGACGTCTTTGTGAAGTGCTTCAACGAATCCACGTGAGTCAAAACGCCATCTTTACACTCTATTTCGTGGTGTTTAGTTATTCATTTTGTTTGTATTTGTGGTTGTATATGTGTACGCGTGGCTGCCTATGTTTGTGTACAAAATATTATGTAGCTATATTGTTGTGTGCACTTGCTATGTATATATATATATATAGAGAGAGAGAGAGAGAGAGAGAGAGAGAGAGAGGGAGAGAGAGGACATATAAATTGATGTATATATACGTATATATATATGTTTTATTTCCAGTATTTATAATTGCGATGTATTTGAGTTTGGCCCGCGGAGCTTGCGGTGTTGAGGTACCTTTCCAAGTAAACACTATGATAGTATGCCAACGATTTTGATAAATTGTTTTAGGTTTTTCTTCCATCCCAAGCTCTTGAAGGTTGTGGACACGTCGAGGACGGCAATCGAAATAGGTGACTTTGTGTGGGTGATGAAATCTTACTCAAAGGTCAGAGCCCTACAGGATGACCGTCACGGAGGATGGACAGAGGAAATGCGACAGGTTCTGTGTTATCTTTTTGAGGTGTAGACATAGTCATGTAGTTTCCAACTGTCTTCCTAGTGTGTGTGTGTGTGTGTGTGTGTGTGTGTGTGTGTGTGTGTGTGTGTGTGTTTTATATATATATATATATATATATATATATATATATATATATATATATATATATATATATATATATATCCAGTATGCCACATAAACATCACCTGTTATTGTTTACAGGAAACTCATAAGATGTAATAATAAAACTCAGTTTCAATGATTCCATGTAATTGTCAGTTCACACTGCATATTTGTTATTCGTATATATATCCGCCAGGCTTGGGATACCAGCGTTGTTGTTGGTAAAGTGGAAATATAATAGCCCGTAGTAGCCCAAAGCATAGTACCATCCATAAAATAATTACTCTGTTTCGTTTTATTACAAATTACATTACTAGTAAATGGGCTTATTTCGAGTGTGCATAACAATTGGTAATGCAGCCGCACTGCCTGACGTTCACCGAACTCAGGACGTGATCCTTCATGCAGGAGCCTTATGAGAACGTAAGATTAGTGCGAAAATGGAGTGTACCAAGAACGCGGTTCGCAGTGGTGTAATGACATTCTAGAATGAATTATGGCTGCTGTTCTGATGAGGAAACACAAAGACGGCCAAGAATTTCAACATGCTGAAATATCATAAAGATGATTTCGGTATCATCACCAGAACATTAAAGTAAGACGGCATTGCTAACGAAATGCACGGACGTCAGCTCAAGTACAATTAGTCGATTTCTCAGCAAAGAGTTCGGCCTGAAATCGCATAATCTCGAAAATACTCCAGCAGAGGAAATTCTCGTATCAGCATGCATCACATGCACATGTTGTGTCGGTAATTGTACCGAACAGTGGATTACAGAAGACTCGTGGAAATTGTTTGAGAAAAGTAAATATATAAAAATTGGAGAAAAAAACGGCACCCACGAATGTACAATTTAGAGAGTCAGATGAGGAATATAGGAAACTAAGCAACGAGGTAAAAAGAGCAGTACGACATTGATACAGATGGTCAGACGAAAAAGGCAAAGAAGAGCAAACAGCATCAGCCTAGAACGACTTCAACATGACAGTTAGTTGCAGAAAATCTGTATGGCATACCAAATAAAATAAATTAAAATCCTTTTCAAATCGCTACACTGGATACAATAATTGCTGCATCAAGCCCAACGATGTGTACACACGTATACTTAATATAAAAGAGGTGACGAACGCAGTCTGTCCCTTTTCATCTTTACTGTTGTCATTGACTTCATCATAAGGAAAACAGTTATTTATTTGTCGATCTTACCTTTATCAATCCTTTAATATTACCTGCTAATGCATCGCCATTGCCACTGAATTAACGACGCAAATGTTTCCTACAATTCAATGGCCTAGTTGACATTATGAGTTCTATTATAGTTGCACTTGTGTAATCATTATCAATTCGTAGGTGAATAGCACGAGAAGTTTACTTTAGTGTGCGTTTAATAAACAAATGTAAGTTTAGTTGATTAGCTCTTGCAGACCTTGGATGAAATCGGCACAGTGGTGGATGTTCTTCCAAATGGACGTGCAAGGGTGGTAACATATAGAAAAGCATGGATCTACAACGTTGAAGCCTTGCATCATATCGCCAGATCTGGTAAGTAATTTTTGTAGAGACACACACGCACACACACACACACACACATATATATATATATATATACACACACACACACACACACACACACACACACACACACACACACACACACACACACACACACACACACACACACACACACACACACACACACACACACACACACACACACACACACACACACACATGATGTTACTTTAACGGTTTGTTCTGATCACAATACACTAGGTTTCCTTTGTCATAAAGAATTGTGTTAAATGATTTGTCGCCAACATTGTACAAGACGGAGGAGGAATGTATCACATAATCGGACACAGTTCCATGCCACATACGATTATTTGTGCTACTAATTCATGTGTCAAATATAACTATACACGCGTTGATGCTGAACGTGGCTCATGAAATAAAATAATTTCTTCAAATGCTTAATGATAGAGTTGCGAAAATTCAACAATGGAATCTCTTTTCGCGGTGTTCCTCTGTATATGTCCAGTTTCACGCTGCTTTCAACGGCGTGTCAAATCTACTGTTCGCACAGAGTGATAAATAAACGCAAACACACATGCAAGTACGCACATACACACACCACTACACACGTCACACACAACACTATATAACTTTTGAAAAGTATGTATTTTCTTGATCCGCATGTTAAATTAACTTATCTCTTGTGAATGACTACATAATAAAATTATGTTCTCTTTTCCATAAGACATTGGTCCAACCTCGAACACAACAACAAAGGATGAGGCATCAAGCAGTGACTCAGACTCAGACGCCGGGGTGTCAATTGTTAAACATTTGCTACGAGGTGCCGTCGGTATTGGAGATAGCGATGACGATGACGACGACGATGACGCCGATGTTGCGGTATGAATCCAATACCATCCATCTACCCCTAGCAGATCCCTTTGCATAACTCGTATTTTAAGCTCAGCCAATGAAATCGGTCACGAAGGTTGTGGCCGGACTTCGGTCATATGACATAATTCACATTCAATGAGGGGATGTAAAAGTAAACATTCGTATATACACAAGAATTAATCACCTAACATAGACTTAGCCTGGCTCAGTCCCTTCACAAGGTGCAATAGACTTGGCCGCACCCAAGTTGCTCGCCATAATTAATAAAATGAAAACAATTGACCTATCCCTATAGCTACCACCACCCTATCCAATCACTGAGCCTCTTCTCTTCTTACTTGCCACCATTGTTTAAGTCTTGCCTTCGCGTAGGTCCGTATTGCATCACTTTTGTGAGCTGATATCATATTTTGTTTAATTTGAGTTACGGTTTATCGTATTAATTTTCACCTCAGCAAAATAATGGGCTGTTTTCAGACAAGTTTTCCGTTGTATTTTTCTATTATTAGCTGTTGTTCGACTTTGCCCTTTCAATTTTACGTAATTGTAATGGCGGACCATTCGCTACCACGCCACCGGAATAATGCCCCGTCTGCACTAGACTCATGCGCGGCGGCGATAATCATCCGAACAAATATCGCTCATGTCACGGTTGTATAGTCGACAACGAGTACGACACTTGTTTACAGTGGACTGATATAGTATGAGCTGGAATATTAGAAAACGCCGCGCCGTTTCAGAAACGCAGGCGTCTGACAGCATGTAAAACCCGCGCTGAGAGATGCGCAGCCACAATCGGGCTAGCCTACGGCTATATACATGTAGCACATCTAGCGGCAGCTTTCTTGGGTTTTCTCCGGTGCCATCCCCGGAGGTAGCGCAAGACATTGACCGTTAGTTCATGTTGGAAGATATTCTCAACCGTCTTCGCGAACAGCGGATATTACCAACGCGCTATTAGCGACGGTTCAACCGTCGTTGATAGCGCGAATAATCGGCCCAGTTGTGCTCCCGGAGGGCCAGTTTCGACCTGAGCGGTTGACAGAATAGCCCGGATAATAGTCCCGCCAGTTGGATTCCCCAACAGGGAATACGAGCACTTACCCGGCTGTCCATGTCAATCGACTTACGCCGGCGGGCCCGCTCCGGGCAGAAAACCGAAGACATTCCTCCGGAGACCAGGCTGGAGTCCGGAGGCACGGAGGCACGGAGCCCGTACGCCCGCAGCCTGGAGGCCCGGAGCCCAGAGGCCCGGAGCCCGAAGGCCGGAGGCCCTGAGGCCCGGCCGAAGCCGGAGGTTGACATCGTTCGGCCGTATGGAAACCCGAAGCCGGAGACATGGTCGGTTCTCCGGAGAGCCGGAAATTTACCCCGTTAGGCCCAGGTCACCCGCCGAACCGGAGAGCCAATCAGAAACCGCCGCACGTGGATTTGTTAGCTGCAGCCATTAACCCTAAACGGGGGGCGATCGCAACCCGGTGCTCGTCAATATGCGGTCCAGCGTTCAAACAATTGCGTTTCTCGATCTAGACGAGGTCGCCAGGTCTTCGGGGACGGCAACCGAACAAACAAACTGCAATTACGGGAATATTTAGGCGCATTAAAACCGGAGTTTGCGTTCGCCGGCTACACAACACGGGCCTTGTTTTGCGACAAGCAACCTACTCACGGCTGGAAGAGCCGGTTTTCGGCCGGCGAATCGACGCCGTTTTCACCGAAACGGCTGACTGAACGTTGAAACGTTGGTCCCGGGAATACACAGGCGTTTCCCGGACATGACTTCACGACTTGCGACATGACTTCACGACTTGTTGCCGTTCTCCTATTCGGACGCTCACGCGGCGTTTGATGATCGGCTGGAGTATTCCAGTTCGGATGACGATGGTGCCTGGAGTTCTGTCGACGAACAGTATACTGATCCAGCTCCACAATCAGTTGTCGTACAACCGGACGAACAATGTGACACGATGTCACTTTCAGAACGGGTCATCCTGGCCCGCACGTTTCTCTCTGATGTATTGCAGGCGACTGACAGTCTTGCCCCTCGCACAATGCCACGTCTGTTAGCACTGGCACAAGCCGATTATACCATCCCGATCGCTCCCCCAGCCTGATTTTCCTTTTTCTGAGGCAATGATCAATAACTTTTAGAAAATTCACCAGGAATTAAAAAAACCCTCCGGTGGGCAAATCATACCAATTTGCTTCGGTACTTCGCTCCAGAGAGGCCCTGCACTCTCCGTTAGAGCTTTCTTCTACAGGTTTTCTGTTTTCAAAGGACTCCCCTGTCGTAGATGAGGGCTTCACCGACATTCCTCGGTCGCAGCTGAGGGGGACACGACTCGACACGGAGCAGAGGTATTTCCGTGACCTCGCAGACATGACATGCGACAGCCGTGTATTTCCTCCTTCTAGGATTGGACACGAACCGCCCTCAATCGGTCCATGCAAGGACTGATTGATCATGTGGGTATCGGAAACGTGTCCACAGAACACCTATTGGAGCAGCGGAAGGCAACATTACAGTTGTTGCAATTACTGGCAACTGCTTGGTCCAATTGCGCTACCTTGGATTGCGCTATCGCCTACAACATATTGCTACATCAACGAGACCAAGCTCTATGAGGAGTCTCTTCGCTAGGGTCGCAAGATGAACGGGGGCACCTTCGCACTGCTCCATTTGAGGCTTCATCACTGTTCGATGATCTCCCGAACAAGCTACAGTTGTGGGACAAGGTGGACAGTCGGCAGCGAGATAATGCCTTATACAGGGGCTCGGCACGTTTCGCCTTCGGTAAACACGTGCTGCTCCACATCGATAAGAACCGGCTGCATCCGTGTCACGACGGCATGCTTCTATGTCGCTGTCGTACTCACGTCCACATCTCTTTCTGGCCAGTAGGGGGCGTAGTTCAGGAAGTCACATTCGCCAACCAGGTGAACGATGACACAGGCCGTGACTACCTGTGTCCCAGGACTCGGGCACCGGTCAGACCAACTGTTGCACGACATTGACCCTCGACCCTTGATCCTCTAGACAAACCAAAACAAGTGATATTGTTCCCTCCTTTGTCAACAAGAAGGTGAGAGCACGATTGTCCCTGTTCTATGATGTCTTGAGACGAATGAGATGCAGCAAGTGGGTGTGCGATGTTCTAGAAATCGGTTTCCGTCTTCAGTTCCGAATGCCCCCCATGAATGGTGACTCATCTGCGTCTGTAGACAAGGGCTCTATCATGAAGCGCATAGGCATCCGATCTTTGATACAGTCTATGCAACAAAACTATGTTGTCGAGGTAGTCCGCGACACTGCAACTCCCGGGTTTTACTGTCACCTCTTCCTTGTCCCGAAGGAGTCAGGAAGATGGACACCAGTCATCGACCTCTCATTTCTCAACTTCTTCCAGGTCACTCCTACTCTGCACCAGTATCACATAATCAAAGCGGAGGAGGATATGCTCATACGTGGCAGATCCGGCTCGGTCTCTTTGCGTCCACACTGCGAAGCCCTACATTACATCTCTCAACATTGGTATTTCAATGCTTTAACCAGCAACTTGTGGATACCTCTTTTCCCCACGGAGGAGGAGGATGTCCAATGGTGGACGTCAGCACACAATGTTCTGAGGGTAGCACCAGTTAGGTCATTTGTTTCATTTCAATAATTATGGCGAGCAACTTGGGCGCGGCCAAACATATTGCACCTTGTGAAGCGACGGAGCCAGGTAAGTATGTCACTTATAAATACATATTTTAATTCTACAAATATAGAGTTAACCTGCTCATGCGATTAGGCGGACGTGTCTTTAATCTGGAATTCCAAGAGTTGTTCACTCATCTTCAAATTGGGACTGTTCTCGCGAATGAAGCAGGTACAATTAGCGAAGTCAGTAAAGTAGTTCGACTCTGCTAAATCATGCAATTCTCGCATGTGATGAGGTACGTATCTTACGAACAGTGAAACTAGACATGATGTCTGCCTATGTGGCAACATTGCAACATTAACACACCGCAATAATGGCGAATTGTTTCAGGCGTTTTTCAAAGGCGACCAAGTCCGAATTGATGCTGATATGTCGAAAGCCAAAAAAATGCAGAAAGGTCATGGCGGCTGGAACAAGACAATGAAAAAGGTAACTGTGTTTTTGTGCATTAAGTATATCCCAATGTACATGGAAAGTCTACGCAAATGT
>JAODUO010001843.1:57500-58637 GCA_025642075.2 Ridgeia piscesae
TGACACGTCTCTGATGCCAATTGAGGTTGGTGACTACGTAGTGGTGACCAACTCCATCAAGAAGCTCAAGACTCTGCAGGATGAGACACATGGAGGGTGGAATGAGAAAATGCGAAAGGTATACCACAAATTTGTGTTATTAATAGCTACACAATCATTGCCGTTTCAATAGTTCCTAACAAGAACAGATTGGTAATTGCGTAATTTGACAAATATTATACATTTCGTTGACATGTATCCTAAATTGAGTTTGTTGTTGTTCATGAGTAAGAGTTTGATCTTTATTATAGACCCGTGGATGTACAGGCACTGTCGTTGATGCGATATCAAATGGCTGTGCGAGGGTCTTTATTTCTGGACGCCGATGGATATACAATCTGAATGCACTACGACATGTCTCCAGATCAGGTATGTTGCTATTTGATCTACAGGTGTTAATTGGTGGTTCCCAAATCACAGACAGTGTGTTTTAGCAGAGACATGTTGATTACCAATAACACCTTTCTCTCGCTAGAGTCTCCCATTGAATAGTATTGTCCTACTCTAGAACGGTGGTATCACTCCCTAGAGGTTGGATGGCTGGTGCGAGTAATATAGTATATGCGTCGTGTTAAGTTGATGGTTTTCAAATTAAAACTACAGGATACACATTACAATTTATGCGTTGGGATGAATTCTGAAATGATAATGTTCGATAACCGGAAGTCATTAAATCCAATTTATATTACACAGAGATAATAGCTAAGGCATGCAAAATATACTTTGTAAGCTAAATCAGCTAAATACGTACGTGTATACCTAAATAATTCATTTAGGATTACTTAGAACAAGTCAAAAAAAAATCGTATCACCAATGTAAACGTTGGCTTATCGCCATTCCAAACATTTTCAAAAAAAAATTCCATGGCGACTTTCAAGATAATCTGAGTACAATCATCCCATTAACTGACGGTAACGTATGTGCGCCATGGGTCATAAGCGCAAACGATTTATTTTAATGCAATGACTTAATGCAATGCTTCGGTAATAGAGCGATTTGTTTAGGACAGTATGTGCATTTCATACAAGCAATATACCTGTTACGATATTTTGTCGAGAAGCGAAAGAAAGGGATACGTGAATTGTTGCTATAGTAAT